>JAODAL010009267.1:0-112037 GCA_025379985.1 Phyllomedusa bahiana | reverse complement strand
AGGTAGGTCGCAAGCGTGAAAAAACCTACTGACTCTGGGGGGACACCCCAAAAGGGGAAGGTGAAGGGTCTCTAACATCCACCAGCCCCGTATGTTGTCATGGAGGAGTGGAAAATGTTTCCCCAGTGGCGCAACCTGTAAGCTCTAGTGCCCTCCATGCCCAAGGAGTTAAAGGGGTTTTTTTGCCACTTTTTAATTTCATACTTCCTGCACCCAGCTTTACTTTGTGCTCAAAAGGGGGCGTTGTGATTTGTTTGAGTTGCAGAATGTGACCCGCGGGTAAACATCACCGCCTTCCTCTCTGTAGTGAAAGAAAGGTCTGTTATGTAAAAAATGAAGTAGCTACTTGAGCTCAGAGGTAACATTTTTGTTTACAACAAAAGGGGCCTGGGTTTCAGCCCGAGGAACTTAAACCTTGGATTTTTTTTCCTCTTTATCAATGCACAAACTATATATATAAATATAGATTTTAATATTAAATATAATATTTATTATATATATAAATATATAATATAATTAAAAAAAGTATATGCTGATAAGTATATAGCTGAACTTTGGAACATATGTCGGGAAACCCCTGAGAAAGGGGGAAAGAACCACACAAATGCCCTTGTGCGGGGGTATTTAATAGCTCTGCACAAGGTCATTCAGTGCATAGGTTCTCCCCTAGTCATCAGGTGTGTTCCAGACATATATCTCCATAAGCTTCAGCATTCTTTCAGTTATACATGGGGACCAATGTGAAAAAACTAGCATATTTTACACTTTTCTTTTTGGGATCTATTTTTTGGGCCTTTCCTTTTAAACAAACCTTAAATACCCTCTTTTGATCCCCAACGGGTGAGGGTATTTGTGATCACCTTTTTAATTTTGCCAGGAGCGGTAAACAAATCACAGCTTCTGATTTCTTTGCTCTTCTACTGCTTACTATGGCTAACACGGTACAACATTCTACTATTAGGAGCTGTGATACACAGCACTGCTAATGGCAGTATAAGAACTGTTTAAGGGGTTAGACATACTTGTTACATAATGTTTCACAAACTTTGACCCTTTTGTAATATATTTTAATTAAATTATCTGCGGGCTTCCTGCAGTTCTACATCACTTTTTTAAAGTTCACTAGGTTTGTGTATCTCCAAATACAGTAAACCCCTTTGTTAGGCCCAGGAGATCAGATGACCGAAGGGGTGTGGCTTTTTCAGGGCAGCCTTTGAAGGCACATCCCTATTGTCCTGCTTTTCAACATGAGAAGGTTTTGGGGGGTTTGTTCTGAGATGGGGGTTTGGGAGGGGGAAGATAAAGCACAGAAAAGGTTTCGGCCTTTACAGGAAAAAGGGAAAAGCTCCATTGGATATGTTACTAGTTAATGTTACATAGTTGTACGGTTGAAAAAAGACAGTGTCCATCAAGTTCAACCAAGGGGGGAAAAGTGGGGAAGGGGGAGAGACAAGGGATTGAGGCCCGCCTCCCCACTGGTAAAGCCCTAAAACCCCCAAGACAAGAACCAAACGCCCAGGGAGACCCCCTCTGTGACCCCAGAGCTCCAGAGCGGACCCCTCTCGACCCCCCGACCTCCAACACCAGGGGCCAGAATATTCTGGGTCTACCATTAATATTCTTTTTGTTCCAGGGAGGGATCTTTCTTGAAACACCCCCAGTTCCCTGTGACCAGCTCCTCAGGCGGGTATTCCACAGATCCCATTTTTACAGTGAAGAACACATTTCTTCTGGGGAATTGAATCCTTTTTTCTTAGTCGAAGGGAATGTCCCCTTGTCTTTTTAGGGGGGTTCACTTTAAATAATTTTTCCCCTAATTTTTGAGGGACCATTTATATACTTTAAATAATTTTTAATCTGTCCCCTCGAACCCCTTTTCTTAAGACTAAATAAATCCAATTTACTAACCTCTCCCCTTTAAATAAGATGCTCCTTCCCCCATAAATTTGGTTACTGTCTTTGCACCTCTCTAAATGCTCCCTTCCACTTATAAGTTTGTGCTCGTCTTTGTACTCCTCACTCCATTACATCTCTTCTATAAACTGGGGGCCCGAACTGAAAAAAAACATATTCTAAGTGAGGTCGCCCAATGCTTTGTACAGCGGAGAATTACACCTTGTCCCGCGGTCCCCTGCCCTTTTTAATACACCCAATATCTTACTTGCCCTAGAGGCAGCTGATTGACACTGCATGCTGTTCTGTAGTCTATGATCTACAAGAACGCCCAGATCAATCTCTACAAGTGATTCTCCAAGTTTTTTTTACCCCTAGGACATATGATGCTGCAGATTATTACCCCCAGGACATATGATGCCTGTAGATAATTTCTCCCCAGATGCAGAACCTTACATTTATCCACATTGAACCCCATTTGCCAAGTGGATGCCCAAACACTCCGTGTGTCCAGGTCTGCTTGCAATTTATGAGAAATCTTCCATAGATTGCACTATCCTGCATAGCTTGGTGTCATCTGCAAAAATCGAAACCGTGCTAGAGATCCCTTCCACTATAGCGTTAATAAATACATTAAATAAGATAGGACCCAATACTGAGCCCTGCGGCCACCACGCACAACCGGGGACCACTCAGAGTAGGAGTCATTTACCACCACTCACAACCGGGGACCACTCAGTGTAGGAGTCATTTACCACCACTCACAACCGGGGACCACTCAGAGTAGGAGTCATTTACCACCACTCATAACCGGGGACCACTCAGAGTAGGAGTCATTTACCACCACTCACAACCGGGGACCACTCAGAGTAGGAGTCATTTACCACCACTCACAACCGGGGACCACTCAGAGTAGGAGTCATTTACCACCACTCACAACCGGGGACCACTCAGAGTAGGAGTCATTTACCAACACTCTAAACACCGGGCCCCACTCAGAGTAGGAGTCATTTACCACCACTCACCACCGGGGACCACTCAGAGTAGGAGTCATTTACCACCACTCACAACCGGGGACCACTCAGAGTAGGAGTCATTTACCACCACTCACAACCGGGGACCACTCAGAGTAGGAGTCATTTACCACCACTCATAACCGGGGACCACTCAGAGGAGGAGTCATTTACCACCACTCATAACCGGGGACCACTCAGAGTAGGAGTCATTTACCACCACTCTCTGGGTACGATCCAGCAGCCAGTTTTTAATCCAATTACACACTGTTATCTCTAACCCAATGGATTCTCGTTTACCTAACAAAGCTTATGAGGGACAGTGTCTATGTCTATGTATTAGGTAGTTTCTAATAGATACATCACATTATATGTATGGTAGTCGATGGAGCCAGTACGGCCACACACAGAGGCCAAGCGTCCGTGTACAGGGATCTGCTGTGTGACTGAGCCCTACACTAGGCAGCCATACACATCAGATAGTAGTTGGCCAACTTTGCAGGTTCATAGAGCTTTAGTAATTCTATGCACAAACTACTGTGTGAATATACTGTGGCCAGGGACAGACAGGGCAAATAAAGTATAATAATATTTTTGCACTTGCAACTAGGTAACAGTTATCTGCGCAAATTGGAGATTTTGGTTTTTTTTTTGGCCTGACTTTTTCTTTTTACAATTTTTACGGGCGTTTTTAAACCGACACCAAAATATTGGCCTGAATTGAATTACATTGGTAAATAGCCTACAAAAGTTAAAATCAAAATACACTGTAGTAAATAGGAAACAATTCCTAATGCACAGCACCAAAAGGTTGGGTTTTTTTTAAAGATAAAAATATCCCTGAATACACTAAAAATTCTACACTCCCCCCCCCCCCCCCCACAACGAACACACCTCCAGTGCAGAGTGGGCACCAGGTTTTTACGTGACAGACACCAACAAAAAAAGTGCTACATGCTGCGAACAGAACCTCCGATGCTGGTGTGAACCTGGCCTTAGTCAGTGATAGATAGATAGATAGATAGATAGATAGATAGATAGATAGATAGATAGATAGATAATGTAAACGTGCAATTAAATAGCTCCAGTCTAGTAAATACATACTGTAGATAATACTGCAAATCAAAAATTAAACAGAGGTAGAAAAATCAGCTAGGGAAACTAAGGGCAACACGTATGAAAGGGGCTGCGCCAGTTTTCTGCCATACTTTGAGCCAAAAATCTGTAGTAGTCCCTGTCCAACAGATGTATGAATAGTCGTACACCAAAACTTGCCGCAATCTGCACTAGACACGATACTTTTGAATGCGCCAAAGTTTAAATCGAAACTGCCATAAAAATTCTTACTATGGCTGAGACGCAGTTTGGCATATAACACTCTATGCACCAGAATGTTTGGCATATAACACTCCATGCACCAGAATGTTTGGCATATAACACTCTATGCACCAGAATGTTTGGCATATAACACTCCATGCACCAGAATGTTTGGCATATAACACTCTATGCACCAGAATGTTTGGTATATAAAACTCCATGCACCAGAATGTTTGGTATATAATACTCCATGCACCAGACTGTTTGGCATATAACACTCCATGCGCCAGAATGTTTGGCATATAATACTCTATGCACCAGAATGTTTGGCATATAACACTACATGCGCCACAATGTTTGGCATATAATACTCTATGCACCAGAATGTTTGGCATATAATACTCCATGCACCAGAATGTTTGGCATATAACACTCCATGCACCAGAATGTTTGGCATATAATACACCATGCACCAGAATGTTTGGCATATCACACTCTATGCACCAGAATGTTTGGCATATAACACTCTATGCACCAGAATGTTTGGCATATAATACTCTATGCACCAGAATGTTTGGCATATAACACTCCATGCACCAGAATATTTGGCATATAACATCTATGCACCAGAATGTTTGGCATATAACACTCCATGCACCAGAATGTTTGGCATATAACATCTATGCACCAGAATGTTTGGCATATAACACTCTATGCACCAGAATGTTTGGTATATAATACTCCATGCACCAGAATGTTTGGTATATAATACTCCATGCACCAGAATGTTTGGCATATAAAACTCCATGCACCAGAATGTTGGCATATAATACTCCATGCACCAGAATGTTTGGCATATAATACTCTATGCACCAGAATGTTTGGCATATAATACTCTATGCACCAGAATGTTTGGCATATAATACTCTATGCACCAGAATGTTTGGCATATAATACTCTATGCACCAGAATGTTTGGCATATAACACTCTATGCACCAGAATGTCTGGCATATAATACTCAATGCACCAGAATGTTTGGCATATAATACTCGATGCACCAGAATGTTTGTCATATAATACTCCATGCACCAGAATGTTTGGCATATAATACTCTATGCACCAGAATGTTTGGCATATAACACTCAATGCACCAGAATGTTTGGCAAATAACACTCTATGCACCAGAATGTTTGGCAAATAACACTCCATGCACCAGAACGTTTGGCATATAACACTCTATGCACCAAATGTTTGGCATATAACCTCTATGCACCAGAATGTTTGGCATATAACACTCCATGCACCAGAATGTTTGGCATATAACACTCCATGCACCAGAATGTTTGGCATATAACACTCTATGCACCAGAATGTTTGGCATATAACACTCCATGCACCAGAATGTTTGGCATATAACACTCCATGCACCAGAATGTTTGGCATATAATACTCTATGCACCAGAATGTTTGGCATATAACACTCTATGCACCAGAATGTTTGGCATATAACACTCTATGCACCAGAATGTTTGGCATATAACACTCCATGCACCAGAATGTTTGGCATATAACACTCCATGCACCAGAATGTTTGGCATATAACACTCCATCCCACCAGAATGTTTGGCATATAACACTCCATGCACCAGAATGTTTGGCATATAACACTCCATGCACCAGAATGTTTGGCATATAACACTCTATGCACCAGAATGTTTGGCATATAACACTCCATGCACCAGAATGTTAGGCATATAGCACTCCATGCACCAGAATGTTTGGCATATAACCAGGGGCGTAACTAGAGAAGCCTGGGCCCCACAGCGAACTTTTGCATGGGGCCCCCTACCACCCCCCCCCCCCCCCTTGCCCACCTCCCTGATCACGAACATTTACCAGGTCATGCTGTTAGATAATACAAGGGGCAAATACCTCATTATACATATCGCCATCATACTGCTACCAAACAAATCCACTATACCAAGACCAATATTACCAATAACCCTATTACATAGGAACCTGATTATACCGCCAGAACATGACCACAAAGTGACTAAATAATACCCCTACACTATTACTGATCAGTACACAAAGACCTATAGTACCGCCATAATAGTACCATATAGTGGTATATACCAGTTTACACAGGCTCTGCAGACTGTATATAACCACCATAACAGTGACCAATAAGGGGTAGACACCAGTGTACACAGTTCTGCAGACTGTATAATAACCACCATACATGACCAAAATAGTGGTATATACCAGTGTACACAGCTCTGCAGACTGTATATAACCACCATACAGTGACCATATAGTGGTAGATTACCAGAAATACAGGTGCTTTGCAAACAGTTTACTTACATTTAGGGCCTCACAGGTGACGTTTTGTCTGATGACTTGTTCACTTTCCCTTTTCTTCTCTATTCGCCCCAGACCTCCATGATGACTTCCTCCGTCCACCACTCGTCCTTGTAGAATTTACAACACAAACACCTGAGATCCTCCCTTTTTTTTATCATTTTCCCAACTGGGGTGCCCCCTCCCCCAGTAAAAACTCTCCATTTATAATGGCCCAAATGGTAAGATTACTCCCTGGTAATTATGGGGCACCCACAGTCGTTATGTAGGTACAACGGGGCCCCCGTGCGGTAAGTTAGCACCCACCCCGGGGAGTAGTAGGGGGGACGTAGGCAGCTTCGGGCCCCCGGGCGGTAGCTTAGGGTTCCCATGTAGATAGAATGGGGCCCCCTGTAGCTTAGGCCACCCCTGTATGTAGAATAGGGCCCTCTGTAGATTAGGGCCCCCTTATAGGCAGAATAGTGCCCCCCGTAGATTAGGGCCCCCTTATAGGCAGAATAGTCCCCCCCATAGATTAGGGTCCCCTTGTAGGCAGAATAGTCCTCCCCCCCCCCCGTAGATTAGGCCCCCTTGTAGGCAGAAAAAGTCCCCCCCGTAGATTAGGGGCCACTTGTAGGCAGAAATATCCCCCCCGTAGATTTTGGGCCCCCTTGTAGGCAGAATATTTCCCCCCCCCCGTAGATTAGGGCCCCCTTGTAGGCAAATAGTCCCTCCCGTAGAAATTTGGTTCCCCTTGTAGGCAGAATAGTCCCCCCCTAATTAGGGGCCCCCCGTAGGCAGAATAGTCCCTCCCGTAGATTAGGGCCCCCTTGTAGGCAGAATAGTCTCCCCCCCCCAGTTATTAGGGCCCCCTTGTAGGCAGAATAGTCCCTCCCGTAGATTAGGGTCCCCTTGTAGGCAGAATATGACCTCCCGTAGATTAGGGCCCCCTTGTAGGCAGAATGGTTCCCCCCCGTAGATTAGGACCCCCCTGTAGGCAAAGAGTTCCCCCCAGTCATTAAAAGCCCCCTGTAGGCATAGTTCCCCCCCTTTAGTTATTTGGGCTCCCTGTTGGCATAGTCCCCCCCCTCCCTAGTTCTTAGGGCCCCCCTTTTAGGTATAGTCCCCCCCCCCAGTAATAGGGCCCCCTTGTAGGTATAGACCCTTCCCCAGTAATAGGGCCCCTTGTAGGTATAGACCCCCCCCCAGTAATAGGGCCCCCTTTTAGGTATAGACCCCCCCCGTAATAGGGCCCCCTTGTAGGTATAGACCCCCCCAGTAATAGGGCCCCCTTGTAGGAAAGACCCCCCCAGTAATAGAGCCCCCTTGTAGGTATAGACCCCCCCAGTAATAGAGACCCTAGTAGGTAAAGACCCCCCCCAGTAATAGAGCCCCCTTGTAGGTAAAAGACCCCCCCAGTAATAGAGCCCCCTTGTAGGTATAGACCCCCCCCAGTGATTTGGGCCCCCTTGTAGGTATAGACCCCCCCAGTAATAGGGCCCCCCTTGTAGGTATAGACCCCCCCCAGTAATAGGGCCCCCTTGTAGATATAGACCCCCCCCAGTACTAGGGCCCCCTTGTTGGTATAGACCCCCCCCCCCAGTGATAGGGCCCCCGTGTAGGTATAGGCCCCCCAGTGATAGGGCCCCCTTGTAGGTATAGACCCCCCCCAGTAATAGAGCCCCCCCGTAGCTTATTGCTTACCTGGCCGCGCTCCCCCGGCATCTCCGTCTCCTTCTGGCCCCAAGCCTGCTGCTTTAGGCTTGGGGCCGAGGACAGGAAGCTCGGCAGGCGGCGGGGTGACGTTATTAGGGCTCCCTGTAGGCATAGTCCCCCCCTCCCTAGTTATTAGGGCCCCCTTTTAGGTATAGTCCCCCCCCAGTAATAGGGCCCCCTTGTAGGTATAGACCCCTCCCCAGTAATAGGGCCCCCTTGTAGGTATAGACCCCCCAGTAATAGGGCCCCCTTGTAGGTATAGACCCCCCCCCAGTGATAGGGCCCCCTTGTAGGTATAGACCCCCCCAGTAATAGGGCCCCCTTGTAGGTATAGACCCCCCCAGTAATAGAGCCCCCTTGTAGGTATAGACCCCCCCAGTAATAGAGCCCCCTTGTAGGTATAGACCCCCCCAGTAATAGAGCCCCCTTGTAGGTATAGACCCCCCCAGTAATAGAGCCCCCTTGTAGGTATAGACCCCCCCCCAGTAATAGAGCCCCCTTGTAGGTATAGACCCCCCCCCAGTAATAGGGCCCCCTTGTAGGTATAGACCCCCCCCAGTAAGAGGGCCCCCTTGTAGGTATAGACCCCCCCCAGTAATAGGGCCCCCTTGTAGGTATAGACCCCCCCCCAGTGATAGGGCCCCCTTGTAGGTATAGACCCCCCCCCAGTAATAAGGCCCCCTTGTAGGTAGAGACCCCCCCCCAGTAATAGAGCCCCCCCGTAGCTTATTACTTACCTGGCCGCGCTCCCCTGATGTCTCCGTCTCCTCCCTGCTGCTTTAGGCTTGGGGTTGAGGACAGGAAGCTCGGCAGGCAGCGCGATGATGTCACTTCCGCCACGCCGCCTGCAGAGCTATGTACGGCAGGGGAAGGGACCCCACAGCTCTACCTGCCCCTCCATTCATTTTAATTGTATATGCGTCGCACGGACGTGCATACAATTAAGAGAGCCTCTGTGAAGCAAGGGGGTGGAGCCTGCCCCCCCCCCCCCCTCCTGGCTTCACAGGCCGGCCCCACAGCTCTGCACCCGCCGCATTGAACTGTTGTGTTCACTGCCGGCGGGCCCAGGAGCGGCATCTCCGGGGTAGCAGAGGTGATAGTAGCTGCCGCGGGACCCACCCAAGCCACCGGGCCCCGTAGCAACTGCTACCCCTGTAGTTACGCCCCTGCATATAACACTCCATGCACCAGAATGTTTGGCATATAACACTCTATGCACCAGAATGTTTGGCATATAACACTCCATGCACCAGAATGTTTGGTATATAACACTCCATGCACCAGAATGTTTGGCATATAACACTCTATGCACCAGAATGTTTGGCATATAACACTCTATGCACCAGAATGTTTGGCATATAACACTCTATGCACCAGAAGGTTTGGCATATAACACTGCATGCACCAGAATGTTTGGCATATAACACTCCATGCACCAGAATGTTTGGCATATAACACTCCATGCACCAGAATGTTTGGTATATAACACTCCATGCACCAGAATGTTTGGCATATAACACTCCATGCACCAGAATGTTTGGCATATAATACTCCATGCACCAGAATGTTTGGCATATAACACCCCATGCACCAGAATGTTTGGCATATAACACTCAATGCACCAGAATGTTTGGCATATAACATCTATGCACCAGAATGTTTGGCATATAACACTCTATGCACCAGAATATTTGGCATATAACATCTATGCACCAGAATGTTTGGCATATAACACTCTATGCACCAGAATATTTGGCATATAACACTATGTTTGGTGCATAACATTCTTTCATACATAACGTCGTATTCTACTTTCCCCTATTTCAATTTAGAACTGGCGTGTCGGCACCAAGCTTCATACATGTTGCCCTGAGATTTTAGTAATACCAACCAAAACTGTGTAACTGCCTCAAGCAAATTTCAGGAATAATCAGCTGACCATGCAGCACATGAGCTCATTTAATGGGAATGGCTGATTTGCTAGCCCTCTATAAAGTGGAGTTTAATTTGGTTGCTGGTGCAGAGTATACTGTTAATCTCAGAATTGAATCTTGAATCCTGTGATCTGCTTGCATTCTGTTTTTGGTATCATATGTATTTATCCCTGTTTTGATTAGTTTTCCATAACCAGTTAGTTAAAGCCCTGTTTGTCCTTAGTTGCTTTAGTTCTGTCTAGTTTCTCAGTGTGTTCTATTTCCGATTTCTTTTTATTAGATCTATGCTGTTTAAATAGGGTCAGCATAGATGAGGGACATTGTTAGGGATATCTTCAGGGATGGAATAAGTCCCGGGAAGTCGAGTTTAAGGGTTCGTGCTAGAGACAGGTTTTCAGGAACTAATTAAGGGAAAGCTAGTTGTTAGGGTCAGGTATTGCTTGATGCCTTTCTTCTGGATTCAAATCATGTATTATTCCATCTCCATCCATGCCCTTATCATCATCAGTCTTGCAGTCCATCATCTATTAGTAAGTCTGTATATTATTATTTGATTCACACTGCCTATATTACTTTCATCCAGCCAGGCTCTGATTGGTCCTTAAGGCAACAGGGGAAAGCCACGGTGGGCCCCTGAGCATGGCAGACCTGGAGTTTTTTAAAATGCATAGACATCCTCAGGAAAGGCAGATAAAAAGAGTAAACAGCAAGAGACAGAGTATAAGAGGTATGTACAGTAGCTGTAGGGTGGGCCCCCAGGAATCACCTCCACTAGTGGGCCTCAAGAATCAACTTCACAAGTGGGATGCCAGAATCAAATCCACTGTGGGGCCCCAGAATCAACTTCACTGGTGGACCCCCAGAATTAACGCCATTGATGGAGCCCCCAGAATCAACTTCACTGGTGGGCTCCAAGAATCAACTCCATGGTGGGCCCCAAGAATCAACTCCACTGGTGGGCCCCAAGAATCAACTCCACTGGTGAGCCCCAAGAATCAACTCCACTGTTTGCCCCCAGAATCAACTCCACTGGAGGGCCACAAAAATCAACTCCACTGGTGGGCCCCAAGAATCAATTCCACTGGTGGGCCCCAAGAATCACCTCCACTGGTGGGCTCCAAGAATCAATTCCACTGATGGGGCCCCAAGAATCAACTCCTCTGGTGGGGCCCCAAGAATCAACTCCACTGCTGGGCCCCAAGAATCAACTCCTCTGCGGTCCCCCAGAAACAACTCCTCTGGTGGGGCCGCAACAATCAACTCCACCGGTGGTCTCCAAGAATCAATTCCACTGGTGGGCCCCAAGAATCAATGCTATTGATGGCGCCCCCAGAATCAACTTCACTGGTGGGCCCCAAGAATCAACTCCACAGGTGGGCTCCAAGAATCAAATCCACCAATGGGCTCCAAGTACCAACTCCACAGTGGGCCCCAAGAATCAACTCCACAGGTGGGCCTCAAGAATCAACTCCACAGGTGGACCCCCAGAATTAATTGCACAGGTGGGCCCCCAGAATTAACTCCACAGGTGGACCCTAGTGTGCACTAGACACCCAGTCCGACACTGCATGCAACTGCTGATAGACGTCGTTCCGTTCTAAGTTCAGTTTGCCATCCATGTCAACCTGCGATGTTACAGATGTGTAATTTTATGTAATTTTATGTAATTTTCTTTTTGTATGTGTTGATTTCAGTTTTACATTCAAAACAATCAAAAATAGAAAATAAACTATAATGAAGATTTCACTGGAGCCGCTCTGACGTACATGCCGGTGCTTTCTCTCTACATGCATGTGGGTTAAGAGGAACTGTCCCTGTTGTACCATAAAAAGGAAAAAAAAGGGCTCTGTTTACAGTGGAAAAGGCGGTGAACGTAGGGGTACAATAGGGTCTTTGTTGGATTTTCATTCTACCTTTGCTGTCCAGTGGAAATACCTAAATTCCAGACTTCTCCTCCCTCTGCTGATTTTATCACAGACTGAGAAAAATGGCGGTGGTGGGGGTTATAGCAGATTCACCAATTCTTAGGAAGCAGGATAGGGGGGTGGGAGAGGAGAAAGCCAACTTCACATAAGGGCTTTGCAGTGGGAGCTGAATTTTAAGTTGATGTACAAAATATTTTACATTTTAACAAGATCCCTTGGGCCTTATGTATGAAAACTGTCTAGCAGTAAGACTTTCTTTGTTGCCCATAAAGGGAAGATCTCTCCTTCGGGAGAGCGCCTATATAGGCGTGTGGAGATTCAAAATTACCTTTTTGCACTCCATGAAGCATCTGCATATCACAAGGCATTATGGGAAAGGAGCTGAGAAGTTCTAGCGCCCTCTTTTGGATGTAACAAATCCTCAATTTGCTTTTGACCCACTGGATCTTTAGAAAGCAAGAAGGGATATTTCGGGGTTTTGCCCCTCGTCAGTACAGAGCAGAGCGATGCTGGCTTGGCTGAGTGGGAGGCAATGAGTGGCTCAGAAAGGGAAGATCTCTCCTTAGTTGCCCATAGTAAGCAGAGCTCAGCTTTTATCTCATATAGTGCTCTGAAAAATTAAAGCTGAGCTGTGATTGGTTGCTATGAGCTCTGATTGGGTACTATGGGCAACAAAGACAGTCTTACTAATAGACAGCTTTCATACATACGGCCCCTCGTCTTTTTTTGGGATAGTCGGCAACCATGTAGGATATCAGAGAACGATTACTGTGACCATGCTCTTCAGCCAGGTTTTGGTGGTTTAGTTAGTGCATGCTTACAGGTCAACATTTGTTCACGTTAATAGGCTAAGCAAATATCCTTTTCCATGTTTCATGTTCATCTCTGTTTATGGGCACAAATGCACAATATATTCTAACACAAAATTAAGTTTATTTTCCTATGGTGTTGGATCTCTTAACCATGGGGCCATAACCATGTTATTGTATCTCTAAACCCCCCAAACACTTAAGTCTGCCGTGTTTGTTTTTTCCTTCTCACCTTCCAAGAGCCATATCATTTTTTTTTTTTCATCTACATAGACCTATGAAATCTTGCTTGTTGTAGGAAAAGATGTACTTTTTAATGGTACTATTGACGATACCCCATAATGTACTAAGAAACCCCATAAAAATGTTGTGTGCTGGAATTTGAAAAAGCACACAATTTTTAAAATTAAAAATATTATAGAAGTATTTTAGAAGTGGATACCAAATTTCTAAAGTATTTGTTATGTTTTAGTACTTAAAAAAAAAAAACACATTTTCTATTTTTGAAATGCGAGCTGCAGGGCCGATCGGGCAAAGAAACAGTGTGCGGTATCTCAAAGGTTAAAAGGCAAGATCAAAGTTGTCTCAGCTTTCGGCAGCTAGTGGCAGGTCCTGGCTATAATATTATCCTCACCGTTACCTGCCACGTAGCGAGCTCAGCTAGTGAACCAGCTCCATAGTCCTTTGTCGGCAGTATGATGTACAGGTAGATTAAATCTAAGGGGTTAATGAAGGGGAAAATTTTTCATTGAGGATGTCACGAGCTGCACCGCAGTTGGCAGGTTGGGCGTGGGCGCACTTGTGCCCCCGTGGGCTCCCCTGCGCCGGGAGCGAGTGGTGCATCTACTTACCCAGCCACGCTCCTGCTTCCACACATCCCCCTGTCGGCCGGTGCGCGCGTCCCCGCACCTTAGGGCGCATGCGCGCCAGCTCTCTCTGATTTAAAGGGACAGCGCGCTGGTAATTGGTTGATTGCTGGCCACTGACCCTATATAATGGCTCCACCTCCAGCATGCCTCCGCCGAATCCATCGTGCCCTTGCGGATGTGAGAATGCGTTCCGGAAGCCCGTCTTCCCATTCCCGTGTACCAGTTCCGTTTGCTTACCTTCCTCGACCACGAACCTTCGAAGCCTGTCCTGCCTTACTTGTCTTTGGATTCAGTACTGCGTTGCACCTCAGCTGCCTCCGCAAGCAAGTCACATCAAGGGTAGTGACCTGGTGGAATCCCGCTGCCGCAAGTCCATCCCGCCTTGCAGCGGGTTCTAGTGAATACCAGGACCCACTTAGACTCCGCTTACTGGTGTGGCCTGTTCCACCGCTTGCGGTAGCCCAGTGGATCCACTACTCCAGGTCGTTACAGGGGAATTAGGCTTTGGGTGGTGGTTACAGAAATAGAAGCTTTAAAGTCAGCTAAAAAAATATAATATATATATATATATATATATATATATATATATATATATATAAATGTATATATATAATATATAAAGAGCGGCCAGTTGGTTTAAAAGAAATAGAAAACTTGTTACTTCTTTGATCCACTTCAGATCCAGCTTAGTCCCAGTGAACGCTCTGTTCTTTGTTCACAAGTGGTCGACACGTGACCATTACAGCCAATCAGTGTCCTTAGTGGTAATGTGCCCTACTATTATTAACACTACTTAGTAGTGGGAACCATAAACCCAAATGTACAGCACTGCCTTAAATCACCAAAGATCTCCAAGTAGTAGGGTATATGAAGTAGTATGGTACGTAACCAGTGAGGCCACTGATTGGTTGCAGTGGCCATGGCCATGACGGAGTTACTGCACTGAAAGAAAGAGCTAACTTTAGTCTGTTTGTTATTTTATCCAATTGGCTGAACCTTTTAATTTTTTTTCCAATTAAAAAAACCTTTAAAATGTTCTGAGTAATAATTTTAATTTCTTGTAGTATTTTGTTTGGGTTCATGGCATCACTTAGTGGAATAATGTAATGTAAAGATTAATAACTATTGCAACAAGTTAAGGCTATATCTACACAGCATGGTATTCTCGGCAGATTTTCAGCGGATTTAGGGCGACATGTCCGAAAAGTGCCGTATCTATGCCAGTTTTAGGCGCATTTAAACAGTGTAAAGTGCGCCTGAAAGTCCGATACTTTTGAAAAACTGGCGTCAGGTATACCTTAATGTGCATACAAAGGCGCATCAAAAAAGGCGCATTGTGCAACTCGCAGCACATAGCATATCATTGGTAGTATATGTAATGCGCCTATCGCTGCACATTGCCCGACGGCGGCGCACAGTGCACCATATTTAGGCGCATTACAAAGTGTCGTGCCCGGCGTATAATGCGCCTAGTTTTGGTGTACGACAGTTCATTTACAACAAGAATATGGCGTCAAAAGGGGTTTTGGTGCAAACTAGACCAAAAAAATGGTGTTGGCGTGTTGGGACATGTTGCCCTTAGTATTTAGAGTCCACCGAAAATCCATTTGTCCCCAGTGCCGTGTAGACCCCAATGAAAAATCTGTACTGTAGTCTACACAGCACGGATTTTTACTGGCTAGTTTTAAAATCTGGCGGATTCTGGAGGATTTTAAAACCTGTTGGATCTTCTGCAGGATTGCCATCAGAGTTCAGTACATTCAATGTATGGGGCCGACAGCAAATCTGAAAACCAACCATGGTTTTTAGCGCAAATGTGCGCTAAAAACTGTGTTCTAGTGATGTTAAAATGCCGTTGAAGTTTGGACGTCATTTTAACATCGCTGTGTAGACGTAGCCTTACTGTAACAATGCTAGTTAGTACAGGATGATAGACTGAACATTGCAACGAATGATAACTAACCTAGAATTCACATGAAAAAATTATACGAAGCATGTATCAGATACAAAACGGTGGTACTCACCAGTAGATGTACAGGAACACATGTAAGGACACTATAAAGGCTTCAATTCAGGCTATGGCAAAGATATCTGACCCTAATTAACTTTCCCTGACTCTTTCACCAAATCTCTCATACCAGACCCCTTGACATTATTCTGTTCTTAAGATATCCCTAATAAGTGTCCCTAAGCTACAACTGACCCTAATATGAACAAACTGGCAACAAAAAGGACCCAAGAATAGTCAACCCAAACAACTGATACAGAGCAACTAAAGTAGACCCAAAAATACAAGGGAAATAACTGGGTAATCACACTAAACAAATTACATAAAACTAATCACCAGAAAAACATAATAGAAATAGGTACACAGAAGATTCTAGATCACTGGAAGAGAATACTTCCAGACTCCTAGCCATAATCTCTAAGGGAATGCAATTTACTCTGCACTTTGGCTGCCAACCTGAAGCTTTATAGAAGCCACCAGTAACTACTCCACTAAAGGGCTTGCATATCAACCACCTCACAAGAGATCTTATATAAAGGAGAGAATAAAATGATAGAATTCTTGCCATTTAATCATGCCCATAGTTTTGGCAGCATACATCTACTGATAGGTTACCTGTATACATTGGCATCAAAATAGCTATAGGCTGGTCCTGAAATATATGGCTATTTTTGGCAATAGCTCCACCTGTTTGTTGTACAAGTTGCTATAAATCTTCAGTAGTATCACCTAGATCTAGGTCTAAAACTGTCTTTGTTGCCCATAGCAACCAATCAGAGTCCATAGAAACCAATAAGAGTTCCCCTTTAATTTTTAAGAGCACTATATGAAATGAAAGGGGACCTCTGATAGGTTCCTATGAGCTCTGATTAATTGTTAGACAGTTTTCATACATGTGGCCCATAATCTCAAATACTGTACATTGCCCTAACTTTCTAATAATACTGCCTATGTCAGAATGATAAATTAGGGGTAGAAGTATTTTTCCACTACTTCTTTATCCAATTAATCCTCCGAATTATATTATTATTACAGCTGTCGACAGCTGGAGCTCGAGAGATACAACCCGACACTTTCAGTGGGGGATGTAATATCTGCCTTATTAAGTAAATTACATTCCAAACTAGAACCTTTAATCGACATAAATATTCTACTCGGCTATATGTTGGTTAATTGGC
Organism: Phyllomedusa bahiana; assembly: GCA_025379985.1. Classification (NCBI taxonomy): domain Eukaryota; kingdom Metazoa; phylum Chordata; class Amphibia; order Anura; family Hylidae; genus Phyllomedusa; species Phyllomedusa bahiana. The sequence goes on along the minus strand of JAODAL010009267.1, from coordinate 95,034 downwards.
AGTTGAGTAGAGACAGAATTATAATTGTTGCATATGCATTGGCTTATTTGATAAGACACATTCCAGTAACCTCTCCTCTGTGTGTTCTTACTGGGGGAGGAAGGACGGGCCCTTGAACTCTCTTGCTGTTAGCAGGCACCTAGCATCTGTCTCAAGGGAAGAGCTGTGTTGATAGATAATATACTGATAAACTTCGATAAGGATGACTATAGCAGTAAAGCAGTTTGAAAAACAAACTATCTGATGAGTTGCTTATTATTAGAGAGATGTTTGATTAAAATAGTTTTGATGTTTTTCCTTTAAATTGTCGCAACTGAACACATATACTTATGCTTTATATATAACCGCCAAAAATACAGTGGTCCCTCATAACACTCATCCCTCCATCCGCCCCCAAAAACAGCCTATTGTGATCGCTCAATGCATTAATCCAAAGTCTATTACATCAGCACAAAAAAAAACACTAACACACAGTCCTGAGATAAGTCTACTACACGGTGCTCAAACAATTCCATTTCATAGTGTCCAATAAAGTCTCCAGACAAAGCCTAGATAACACCTCCATATAATGCCATACCACCGTGTGACATGGACGTAACTGTTTTAGCGGGGAGAGGGACAGCAATTATATCACAGCTCTTGGTCACCGAGGGCTTCCCCTTTTTAATGTAACAGAAACAAACTAGGTAGAAATAGAAACTCAAATTCTTTAAATTTACATAAAACTGGTACAGTGAGCTTGTTAGTTTCAATTCACACAGAGGGCACAAAGCTTGACTGGTACATTCTAGGTTGCAGTATACTTGAATGTGGTGGAACTGTGTAGATGAAAAATTAATGGTTACAAAGCTGTATGTAGGGGCTACTACCGTTTGATAAAAATCCCAAACTGTAACCAATCCCAACAGGTGCACAGAATTAGGGGGACATTTTCCTGCAGGTCTTCCTAATGTTGGTGTAATCTTGATCATTGTGTGTGCAAATTGTCCGACCACAGGGCCTCTATTGTTGGGGGAAACAGGGCAGAGACTCAGCCCGCAGCGTATGAAATTCACAAGATTCACCATTAAAACAGCAGACAGATCTGCTCAGTGGCCGCACATTTCTCTGAAGAATAATCACTCACATGGAGATTTGCAGGTTATGGTCTTAATGGGACATTTTAAGAATTCGAGGGAGAGGAAGGAATGGGAATATTGTGATGAATGCAAAAATTTAAAAACTCTGCAAAAGTGGAGTGCATTGTCGATAGCAGCTTCATGTCAAACTATGTGTGAACTGTGAGAGCAACAAATCACAAGTCCTGATTCCAAATAGATAAGAGAAATAATTATTGTCACTGCGGTCACGCCTCACAAGTTTCCAGGACTGTTTAGTTTTCTTGAACCTGTTGTAAATAACTGCTTCTACCTTATATATGCATTTTGTTGTGTTTTTTTAAAGAATTTCTAAGTTCTTTGAAGACTCTATATTTTGTGTATAAAAAGTCAGTGTATTGTTTCAGTTTGTTGTAATAAACACCATGTTCGAGAAGATGAAGTAGTACTCTCGAAAGTGCTCACTATCAAAATATACTGAGTTTAGCATCTAATAGGTAGTATCGCCTGATTTCTTCACTCTTCTAAAACTGTAACCAAGTGAACCAAGTATAACGGGAACCTAAGTATGGACCAAGTCGACAAAAGAAGGATCATTAACCCAACATGGGTTTAGCCTCCAACCACTATTACACACTGTTCCCGCCGACACTTACTTGGGCAAATACTCCAAGTACATTTAGGCCTCAGGGCAACCACCTCCACTCATTCCTACCTGGTTTATACCTAATTCCCAACAACTTAACTTCAGTGCCTTACTGCCTGGTACCTCCAGAACTTTCCCTTCAACAGCTTCAACCTTCTTGGCAATGCTAGGCCCCATGAGATATCCGCCTACATAGTTAAGACTCTACATCTAAAACAATTGGTGAGCCCACCATCCTCTTCTGTGACACTCTGCAAGCCTTGCTAGGTACTCTATGCCTCACAATGCTGGGTCTCCAATAACAAAATGAATGGACGCTGGTGCTGCAAATTCAGACAGAATCTGCAAGTACTAAAAGCTTCACCGATTATCTGCTCAGCAGTAAGCCTCATTCTAGCCTCACTTGTCTCCTCTCCTTGAAGGTAAGATAACACTGGGCCTAACGGTAAGAAGGTAGGACAAGCGACTGGGAGAGTAATTTAAAGGGGATGTTCTTACCATGTTATTTCATAGAACCTGCTGTTCATACCCAACCTCAGGCTCCTACTTCCTGTTCAGGTTGTGGGCGGTTCAACAGCTGTGTGCAGGCTCTCACTTTTCTTGGTTACAGCATCGTGGTGGTTCTACAGCTGTCATTTTCACACGCCTCGCTGGTTCAACCTGTGGGCCGGAGAAGTTCTTCTGCTTAAGGTCCACTTCTGTTCAGGCTGGTGGGCGGTTCTTCGTGCTTCAATTTTCACATGTTCCTGTTCAACCTCGTGGGGGCCAGTTCTATCAGCCTTCAGGCCTCCACCACGTGCTGTCGTCGCAGGCTTGTTGGGCGGTTCTACAGCCTTCTGGTTTCACACTTCCTGTCAGGGTGTTGTGGTGTGGTTCTACAGCTTCAGGTTCACACACTTCCTGTTCAAACATTTGTGGGCTGGGTTATACAGCTCTCACAGGCTACCCTCCTTCCTTGACAGGCTGTGGCAGTGTGTGACAGCCTTCAGGCTCCCATCTTCCTGTTCAGGCTGCTGGGCGGTTTACAGCTTCATGTGCGTCCCACTTCATGTTCAGACTGTGGCGAGGTTTCTACAGCTTCTGGCTCCCACTTCGCTGTTCCGGACTCGGGGCTCGGGTTCTCTCACAGCTTCAGGTCCACAGTCTGCCTGTTCAGACTTTGTGGGCGGTGTTCTACAGCTTCAGGCTCCACTTCCTTGTTCAGACTGGTGGGCGGTTCTACAGCTTCTGGTCCTACTTCCTGTTCAGACTGGTCGTGGGCGGTTAACAGCTTCAGGCTGTCCCTATATTCCTATGTTCAGGGCCTGTGGGTGTTCTACCAGCTTCAGGCTCCCACTTCTGTTCAGTGCTGTGGGTGTTTCTACAGCACTTGTGCAGGGCTCCCACTTCTTGTTCAGGTGTGGGTGTTTCTACAGCTTCAGGCTACCCTATTACCTGTTAGGCTGTTTTACGGTTTCTACAGCTTCAGGCTCCCACCTTTCTCTGTTCAGGCTGTGGGCGGTTCTTAATCAGATTAAGGCTCCTCCTCACTTTCTGTTCGTAGCATTTATGTATCCGGTCTGTGGGCAGTTCTACAGCTACAGGCTCCCACTTCCTCTTCAGCCTGTGGGTAGTTCTACAGCTTCAGACTCCCATTTCCTCCTCTTCAGGCTGTGGGTGGTTCTATAGCGTCAGGCTCCCACTTCCAGTTCAGGCTGTGGGCAGTTCTACAGCAGTGATTGACATTTCAAGTCTGCTATTCCTAGCTGAACTTTTTAAAGGGACATCGGTAATGGAGGAGTTTTAACAGTAAGCAGTAGAAATACAGAAGCTCTGAAATTGATTAATCTGTTGTCCAAAGTAGAAGTCTGTGCTGCTGAAAAGACAGAGTAGTGAGTGACCTCAACATCCGGTCCATCCCAGTCACGGCTGCTAGAGCAGAGAGCGGTGTTCGGTAACCCAGAGAAGCTTGTGTACAGAAGCAGGATATAAGAACTTTTCTAACTTTGAAATAAAGAAAAATCAAAACAGCAACATATTTGGCAATATTGTATTATTTACCTTTGTTTACATATATTTAAAGTTAATCAATGGGAAGAGAATACCCATTTAAGGACTGGGTAGCATGGGGGATTGAAACCGGTAACAGAATAGGGCTTAGTAGAATTTTCAAGTATTATTGGGAGAAGCGGAGGTTGTTTTCTGGGTATCGGAAGTTTTACTAAATAACTTTGTCAATCTGATTACTTATTGGTATGTTTAGCATTATTAACAGTAGTATATTGTTTGCTGATTTTATTATTTCAAGCTTGTAACAACCTCAATGCATGGTTTACTGTTTCTTCCTCCATATATTTCTAACCATATGGACTCAAATATTTCGACATTTTGTTTTGTCTCAAATGTTCTCAAGTAGGGCAGCTGTGAAAACCTCAACTTACAACATTCTTTTATGAAGTTTCAGACCAGTAGGTTTGCAAACTTCAGTCATACTTATTTGTCCACCTTTTTGCGCCATGTATCCTCTGGACCTGACAATGGTACAGGAGGCTCGGATCTAGCATCGCCGGGGGATCGGTTGAATCCCCGGTGGAGACACGAGGTGCTCGGGTGGCCCGGAGGCGGTGTGCCTCCGCTCCCCGGGGCCACGTTCCTGCTCGATCCGGTCCTGAAGCCCGAGGCCCTGCGTATACGACATGCGCCAGAGAACGGACCCAGGAGTTGGGGAACTAATGTGTTCCTCCCACTCCGGGGCTGCGCTCACTCGTTGTCAGCGGAGCTCAGCGCCGCTAGCGCTCCACTCTGCCTGATCTGGTCCCTGCAGGCTGAAGGCTGCTAGGCCTTAAGCCTGCCAGAAGCCTGTCCCCCTAATAGTGACGTAGGGCACGCGCACGTTGATGTAAATACTGCGCCGCCTTTGCAGGACGGCAGTGTTGCGGCGGGAGCGGCTGGGAGCGGGAGCTGAGGTAAGTGGCTGTCTCGTTTGATTTTTTTACTAACTAAAGGGGGGGGCCCTGAGCTACCTAAATGGGGGTCCTCACTACCTAAATGGGGGTTCTCACTACCTAAATAGGGGCCCTTACTACCTAATGGTGGTCCCTGGCTACCAAAGGCGGGGCCTCTCTCTGACTAACCTAATGGCGGCCCTGGACTCCAAAGTGGGTCCTGGCATCCCTAATAGGGGGCCCTGGCTACTAAATGGGGGCTCCTGATTACCGTTAGACAAGGGGGCCCTGACTACAATATAAGGAGAGCCTGACTACCAAAAGGGCGGCCTGGCTTACGTCCTTAATGGGGACCCTGATACCACCCCCTGGCTACTCTAATGGGGCCGCCTGACTACTAATGAGGCCATGGCTACTAACTGGGGCCCATGGGCCTACCTAATGGGCTGAGGCCATGACTACATAAGAGGTGTCTTGCTGTTACCTAAAGGGGGCCCTGACTACACATATTGGGGCGTGCCTGACTAACCTAAGAGGGATACCTGACTACTAAGGGCGACACACTGACTAACCTTAAAGGGGGGCGCTGACTACCCTAAAGGTGGCCTGGCTACATAAACGGGGGTCACCCTGACTATCCTAAAGGGGGCCTCGACTTAACCTAACGGGGGGGCCTTGAGCTACCAAAGGGGGGCCGCTGGACCTTACCTATGAGCCCGGGCTACTAATAGGCGGAAGGCCCTGGCTATCTAATGAGGGCCCTGGCTAGTAAAGGGGGCCCTCGACTAACCTAAGGGCCGTGACCCTGACTGTCTAAAAATGGCGGGCCATGACTCTAATACTAAAGGGGGCCCTGACTATCATCAAACTAAAGGGGACCCTGACTACATGTTACACTAGTAAAGTGGGGGGGCCCTGACTTCCCCTGCACTCACCTAGCTAAGGAGATCTAATTGCCTGGTAATACTACCTAAAGGAGGCCTTATCTGCTGTATACTACGTAGTGAGGCCTCTCCTAACTGCCGTATCTGCCTGAACTTCAAGGGAAGCCCCTAAACTTGCCTGTATTACTACTTCAAGGGAAGTCCTAAACTTGCCTGTATACTACTTCATGGGAAGCCACTAACTGCTGTTATACTACTTCAAGGGAAGGACTAACTGCCTGTATGTGTACACTAGTATAGGAGGGGACCTCTAGATCTGCTTGACAGCCTATATAAAGGGGACCCCTTCCCCCTAACTACCTACAGCTTTCCGAACTGGGGGAAACCACCTACCTACAGCCTAATGGGACTCACCAACAACTACCTACAGCTACCTAACTGGGGCCACCAACCTAACTGCTAGCCTATCAAACTTGCCTAAAACTGGGCCTGCTTTTTAACTGGGGGGCTAATTATATACCCACACGTGGCTAGGTAAGAGAGTATGCTGGAAATGAGGATTCTAAAGATATTTGTGTGTAAATTCTGCAGGAATGACGTTGTGGGCCGGGACAAGTCATCATGGCGGTGTGGACACGGATGGAGCAACGAAACGGAATAAGACCCAACTCATGAGAGAAGAGAAGAGAGAATGACCACATCAGATATGTACATCTCCAGTGAGTCCCTGATTTCTGGGTTATTTTACTTACTATATTGGATCAGTCCTGTATTCACTGTATGTAATCGACCTGAGCTGGTTTCTTGACCATCTATGTGGTTCTTTATTTGGCGGTGTATGTGGGCTTATACCACTGAGCTGGTGTGTCTGACCTCCTATGTCCTGGTCTCTGTCATGTGGTGTTGTAGGTTATACTGAGCTGGTGTCTGCCCTCTATGTGGTCTCTATATGGCACAGTGTATGTAGGTTATACCTGAGCTCATGGTTGCATCCCTGACCACTATAACCTGTGGTCTCTATTATGGTGGTGTTGTAGGTTATACCTGAGCTGGTGTCCTGACCATCCTATGTCGGTGTCTATAGTATGTAGGGCGGTGTTGTGGTTATACTGAAGCTGGTGTTCTGACCTCTATGTGGTCTCTATATGGTGGTTCAAGTTGTAGGTTATACCTAGCTGGTGTACACTGACCTTGTCTGTGGTCTCTTATATGGCGCGTGGTTGTAGTTATACCTGAGCTGGAGTCTGACCCGTCTATGTTGGATCTCTAATGTATGGCAGTGTTGTAGGTTATACCTGAGCTGGTGTCTGACCTCTATGTGGTTCTCTATTTGGTGCGGGGTTGTGGTTATACCTGGTGCTGGTGTCCTTGATCGACTATGTGGTCTCTATAATGGTGGTGTTGTAGGTTTATACCTGAGCTGGTGTGTTGACCTACCCACTATGTGGTCTCTCTATGTTGTGTTGTAGGTTTACCTGAGCTGGTGTTGAACTTCTTTAGTTGGTATCTTTAATATGTGGTGTTGTAGGTTTGATACTGAGCTGTTGTCTCGAATTCTATGTGGTCTCTATATTCGGTGGTGTTGTAGTGTTATACCTCCCCAGCTGGTGTTCTGCTGCAACTATGTCGTCTCTAATTATGGTGGTGTTGTAGTTGATTACCTGAGCTGTGTGTCTGACCACTCTATGTGGTCTCATATATGGTGGTGTTGAGTAGGTTATACCTTGAGATGGTGTTCTGATCTCTACGTAGTCTCTATATGTGGTGTTGTATGTTATTCCTGAGCTGGTTGTCCGGTATGTCTCTAGTGGTCTCTATATGGCAGTGTTGCAGGTTATTACCTTGAGTTGGTGTCGGACATGTCTATGTGGTTCTCTAGTAACTCGGCAGTGTTGTAGGTTATACCTTGTGTGTCTATTGGTGTGATCACTAGGTTGGTTTCTATATGTGGTGGTGGTGTAGGTTATACCTGTGCTAGTTTGACCTTGACCCTATGTGGTCTCTTACTAATAGGTGGTGTTTGTATGGTTACCAACTGAGCTGGTGTTCTGACTTCTATCGTCGGGTCATCTATTATTGGTGGTGTTGTAGGTTATACCTGAGATGGGTGTCTCAGATCTTCTAGTTTGGTCTATACTATATGGCCGGTGTGCAGGTTCTATACCTGAGCTGGTGTTGACCTCTATTGGGGCTCTCATATATGATGATGTTGTAGGTTTATACCTGATGCTGGTGTCTGACCTTATGTCGGTTCTCTATATGGGCTCAAGTGTTGTCAGGTTATACCTGTGATGGTGTTGTACTCATCTTTGTGGTCTCTAATATGACGGTGTTGAGGTTTATACCTGAGCTGGTGGTCTGACCTCTATGTGGTCTCTATATGGGCAGTGTGTTGTGGTATTATGACCCGAGCTGGTGTCTGACTCGTATGTGTCGTTCTAATATGGCAGTGTTGTAGGTAATCCTGAGCTTTAGGTGTCTGATTCACTTATGTTGGTCTGATATATGGTGGTGGGTGTTAAGGTTATACCTGAGCTGTGTCTGACCTCTATGGTGATCTCTATATGGCGGTTGTTGTAGGTTATACCTGAGATTGGTATCTTGTACCCTCGCTTTGTTGGTCTCTATATGGTGGGTTGTAGGTTATATCTGACGTGGTGTCTGGTACCTCTATGTGGTCTCTATATGCAGTGTTGTAGGTTATACCTGTAAGCTGGTGTCTGCCCAATATTGTGGGTCTCTATATGGCACAGGGTTTGTAGGTGTGTATACCTGCAGTTTGGTTGCTGACCTCTATGTGGTCTCTAGTGTATGGTGGTGTTGTAGGTGTATACCTGAGCTGGTGTCTGATACTTATGTCGGTCCCTCTATTGGTGGCTGTTGTAGGTTAGTGTGCCTGAGTGGTGTATGACCACCTATGTGGTCTCTATTTGGTCGGTGTTGTAGGGTGTACACTGAGCTGTCGGTGTCTGATACCTGTGATATGCTCGGTCTCTGATATGGTGGTGTTGTAGGTTATACCTGAGCTGGTGTCTGATCCCTATGTGGTCTCTATATGGCAGTGTGTAGGTTATATCTGTGCTGGTCTGTCTGACCTCTATGTGGTTCTCATGTGGTGGTGTTGTAGGTTATATCGCTGTTGAGCCTGGTGTCCTTGACCTCTATTGTGGTCTCTATATGGTAGTGTGTTGTAGGTTATACCTGAGGCTGGTGTCTGACCAGTGTGGTTAGTCTTATATGACGGTGTTGTAGGTGTGTGGTGTCCTGAGCTGGTGTCTGACCTCTATGTTGGTCTCGTATATGGTAGTGTTGTTAGGTTTATCCTGATGCTGTGTCTGACCACTATGTAAGTCTCTATATGACGGTGTTGTGGTTATTACTAAGCTGGTGTTGTGACAACTATAGTGGCTGCATACATGTGTTCTTGATTGTAAGAGATGAGGGGAAGACAGACCTGACCTAGTGATAGACGTTAGCCTTTTACTTTCTTGCTGTGTTTATTTAGTAAGGTTTGGTGAGGGTTGTGACCAAGGGAACGTGTGAGGGGGATATTGTATGTGGTGGATGGGAGGATATTGTATGTGGGTGGAGGGATGAAATGAGTATGTGGGTGGAGGGGGTTATTGGATGTGGGTGGAGGGGTATATTGTTTTGTGGTGGAGGAGGGATAATTGTGATGTGGGTTGAGGGGATATTGTATGTGGGTGGAGGGGGCATAGTGTATGTGGGTGGCGGGGGATATTGTATGTGGGTAGGTGGGGGATATTGTATGTGGGTGGCGGGAGATATTGTATGTGGGTGGTGGGGGATAGTGTATGTGGGGTGGAGGGGGATATTGTATGTGGGTGGAGGAGGATATGGTATGTGGGTGAGGGGGATATTGTATGTGGGTGTAAAGAGGGGGATAGTGTCTGTGGGTGGAGAGGTATAATTGTATGTGATGGAGGGGGGGATATATGTTGTGTATGTGGGTGGAGGGGGATTTTTGTTATGTGGGTGGACCGGGGATATATTGTTTATGTGGGTGGAGGGGGATGAGTGTATGGGGTGGAGTGGATATTGTATGTGGATGGAGCGGGAACTTGTATGTGGGTGGAGGGGGATATTGTATGTAGGTGGATGGGGATATTTGTAATTCGGGTGGGGGGTGGATAGTGTTTGTGGGTGGGAGGGGATATGTATGTGGGGGAGGGGGATATTGTATGTGGGTGGAGGGGACTTATTGTTGGTGTGGAGGGGGATTGTGTATGTGGGGGAGGGGGATAATGTATGTGGGGTGGAGGGGATATTGTTATGTGTGTGGTGGAGGGAGATATTGTATGTGGGTGGAGGGGGATCATTGTATGTGGGTGGAGGGGGTATTGTTTTTGGGTGGGGCGCGGATATGGATGGAGCTACTTAGCCCTGTGTCTATGATAGTGACTCTATTGTGTTCTTGTACTACACATTAAAAGTTCTGTTTGCACACTGCTTATGTGGTAAATGGGCGTTTTTATGTCCGAGGGGGGCCCCGGGAAATTTATTTTCTTTGTACAGTAGGGTCGGCCCCCCCATTTTTCAACTCCCCCTGTGGGGGGCCCCAGCCCCCCCAGTCCGACTTGGGTTTTCGGACCCAATGGGAATCCTGCCCCAAAAATTTTTTCCACCCTACCAAAAAGCCCTAACTGGCATTCCTTTTATTGGCTAACGGCTTAGTTACTCCCATGGTTATTTTAAAAATAAACCCTTTCAAAAATTAAAAAACTTGTCATTAGTCAGGGTGGTGGATCCACGGGGCCCACGTAAAACTTTTGTTTAAAACCATGCCGGAGGATTTGGATTTATAGGAAAGCCCCCTTTTCTTCCACCCCTTACCCTCATATACAAGGGATCTCCCACGTTGCTACCCCCAACGTTGTGGCCCTCAGTGACAGCTGAGGACAGCCCTTGGTAAAGGTGGAGGGGAGACAAAAGATGTTTTAAGGTTTAAAAAGTTAATTTTCGGGGCGGGAAAACTTTTTAAGTTGGGTTCAGGCATTTGGGTCTGGGAAAGGCAGCATTCTTGCATGGGTCAGATAAATTTTACCCAAACCCATTAAAGGTTTGTCACCTTGACCTCCCAAGGTTTCTCCAAAACCCCTTCCCCTCCTTTATATTTTGGGGGCCCAAATCTAAGTACCTCCCCTCTCGCAATCCCCGCTCCCAGGCCCTTTCTTTTGCTCCCCCTTTTCAGCCCCTTTTAAACAAAAAACCGTCCCCAAAAAGATTTTCTCCCTTTGTTTTCCCCAAATTTTTCGGGGGAAATCATTCCCCCCAAACACCTCAAAACCCCCCCCCCACTTCTCCAGCCTAAAAAGCAACCTAAAAAACCCACCCTCTTCAGGGGCCTATGCCAACATTTAACAGTGTTTTTTCCTCCCCCCCACAAAACTTGTTTTTGCCCCCCTCCCCCTGTTTTTTCCCCCTCCTCTTGAAGATTTTTTAAGCCCTCGCGGGCAGGGACCCTCTCCCCCTCTGTACCGTTTTTTTGGTTATTATTGTCACTTTGAAATTTGTTTAACCAAAGGGTTTATTTATGAAAACCCCCCCTCAAAGGTACTTTGTTTTAAAAAAAAGGGGGTTCTAAAATAAATAAAAAATTAAAGGGGCATAAGGTAAAGGGGAGGCAGCAGAAAAAATTGGGAATGTCAATGGGGAAAAACAAAATTTTGAAACATGCACTAATTATCCAGCGCACGCGGGGGAAGGCCCCTTTAAAAAAACACAGGCGCAGGGGAATAGCTTAGGAAAGCTGAGTTAGCACCCTAGAGGAGAGCTAGCAGCAGAGAGAGAAGAGGAGCGGATGGACTGGGGGAAGGAGATGTCAAATGATGCGGCAGCAAGATACAAGGGGCACCGCGAAACCCAGGAACGGGGGCTCAAAAACCAAATTTCCCCAATGTATTGTATGTTCCTGGGGTGATGTTAAAAAGAAGTAAATGGCCAAATTATATCTGGACTTATGAAAATCAGGGGAAAAAATTTAAATAGTGGGGTTTAAATTTTTTAAAATTTAAAATTTTAAAAAAGTTTTTTGCGGAAACTCATTAAATTGCCCCCCGCTTTTTTCCCGATGCCATGGGATCAGTTGCTGAAAGCCAAAGTAATCTCGTTTTGGGTTTTAAAAAAAAAATGATGCCGGCAAAATCAGGGTAAATTTTTTTGTGTCAAAAAGTTTCCCCCACTGAAAAAAATTGGTAATTCTGGTTGCAGTAAGGGGGCGGTCTGAAAAACTGTTTGGTTAAGACTTTTTGTTCCCCGTGCAATCAATCGCGTTCCCTTTCATTTATATGGCTTAAAAAAAATTAAAAGGGGCGCTTGTTTGGTTGCTATGGGCAAGAAGAAAAGTCTTAGACCAAGACAGTTTTCAGACATGTCCCCCCTTTGTCTTCCAAAAAAAGGGCATATGGAAATGAAGTTGTGGGACCAATCAATTTTGCTTGGAGCACTTTTTCCCTGCCACCCTGATGTCTGTCGTTAAGTGATTAAATTGGCTAAAAGCTGTATAACATGATCCCTATGGAGGGTTGATTGCATTTTTTATGAGAAGACACATTTAAAGGGGGGTTCCCCACCATAAAAAATTGGGCAAATTAAAGGTTGATAGCTGGGTCCCACCTCTGGATCCAACACCTATCTAGGGAACGGGTCCCCAAAAGTGTCGCGTTTAGAGCCGGTCTTGCTTGTACAGACTCTTATTCAAAATTTTTTGGGAGTAAAGAGGAGCAATGTATTCAGCTGAACTCAAAATTCTCATAGAGATAGGGAGATAGGTCCCAGGGATTGGCCCCACCAGTCAGATTTTTATGGTTTATCTATTATATTTTCCCTCAAAGTCTATGGGGTCACCCCTTTTTTGCAAAAAAAAGCAATGATCATGGTGCAGAAAATGGGAGGTTGCTCCTTTTTGAACTTTCCTTGTTAGTCCTGTCAAAACAATTGTCAGAGGTGACTGGGTAATCCATGCCCTAACAGATGCTCTCGCACATTTTAGCATACACATGCAGTAACGTTCACAGTACATTAAAGGAGATTTTTAAAAGGGGGGTTTTCCCCTTTTTTAAAAACTAAATACTAAGATCCTATACTCACCTTCCTCAGCTCCTACGTTCCAGCGCTGCATCCCTCCAGTCTTTGTTTCATCCCTTTTTCAGAAAAAGGGGAGCACCAGCATTGCCTTGTTGACAATACCTTCTATTGTTCAGTTGAAAGGGGGTATTTAAAATTAGTCTAAAAAAATGTGAAAAACGTGTTTTTAAAATATGAAAAAATTCAAAACTAGAACAAAATTATTTAAAAAAAACCTTTTATTATAAGCAAAAAAAAATACAAACAAATTAACATATTTGGTGTGGAAAGGGAATCAGTGTCGATTGCACCCTCGCTATCTTTCCAAAGTGGATTTGGAAAGGTGACTAAGAAGGAAACTATTGTTGATAACAAATCATAAAATACCAAGGCTGAAATTTGCCAAAATGCATATGGACAAGCCACAAAGCTTCTGGGAGAATGTACTTTGGACAGATGAGACAAAACAGGAACTTTTGGCAAATTACATCAGCTCTATGCAAAAATGAAGCATGTACAGAAGAGAACATTATACTTGCTGTTATGTTTTGAGGCTACATTGCTGCATCTGGCACCGGGTGTCATGAATCTGTGCTGGGTACAATGAAATCTCAAGATTAAATGTTTTCTGGAGCGAAATGTGCTGCCTTGTGTCAGATAGCTTGGTGTCAGTCATCACGTGCCTCTGCTGACATCAGCATTCAGAGCTATTCACTTCCAAAGAGGGACTAAAAATGAGTTTAAAAAATGGTTTTAAAACTAGGAAAAAGATTAAAAACTAAAAAAAATTCTAAGAAAAACCTTTCTCTTTTTTCATATAAAAACAAAAAAAAATTAACATAGTTGGTATCCGTAAGTGTCCACTTTAATAAATTATTACGTTATTTACCCCACATGGCAAATGGCACAAAAATAAAAACAAGCAACAGAGCTGTAGGTTTTCTGGCTATAGTACTGCCAGGAAAAAATTCCTGTAAAAAGCATCACAGGTATCCTCAAACTTGAAATCAGTAAGCTGAAAAGTAGTCACTGTGATGTTTGGTCAATGTTCAGTGTGGTAAACACCATGATACCAAAAGAAGCTAAGAAGAGAGTTCTATAGATTTAGATTAGAAAAAAATCATAGACAAACAGGTTAAAGATAAAACCATCTCCAAACTGCTTAATGCTCCTGTTTTTTTTGTTTATTGAAAATATTTATTCACAATCAGTTGTCAAAAACAACATACAGTGTCCACATGACGTAGCCACAACAACACATCTGATATACATAACATGCAATAAGACATAAACCATAGGCTAACCTATGCTAAACATCACATTGAATGCTACACTAACAGACCTGCACACATCAAGCATTACAGGCAATAAAGCATAAACAGACCTATGAAGGGAAAAAGGGAAGGCAATTCCTGGAGATCCAGATAGCACCCTTTAAAGCAGTTCATAAGGCGCCAGGCCTCCTGGATGGCCTTGAGAGTGTGTATCCTGGGAAACAAACAGTAGACACCGAGTGGTGCGAAAGGCTTCACCTGGGCACCAAGTCTTTGAGTTCATGAACCAGGGCATCCAACAAATTCCGAGCAAAAGGACACTCCCAAAAAATGTGCAAAAATGTTTCCTACACGAAGGGATACCACGGACAGTACCGCGTTTTCCACAGGTTGAGGGCATGCATGAAGGGGCATACCCCCTTGAATGGTCATCCACTATATATACTTGTGTCCAATGGTTAACCTGCATGAAGCTTGATGTTCCTGTTACAACAGCTGCGCATATTATTTCTTTAAGATCTGTTGGACTGTAGCCAGCCTACCTGGATGTGACCACAAGAAGAAAATCGATGACAAATTGAAGAGACAGTCAATACGAATGGTAACCAAAGAGACTAGAGCAATGAGATAAGAGGCCAAGGTACATCAGTATCAGAATGCACCATCCGCCACTGTCTTTGCCAAAGTGGGCTTATTGTTAAACAACTATGGAGGTACCAATAATCATAAAATACCAAGACTGTAGTTTTCCAAAAAAGCATATTGATAAGCCACAAAGCTCCTGGGAGAATGTCCTTTGGGCAGATGAGACAAAACTGGAGCTTTTTGGCAAATCACAGCAGCTCTATTTTCACAGATGCAAAAATGAACCATGTAAAAAAGAGAATGATGTACCTACTTTTGGGGCGGCTTTGCTGCATCAGGCATAAGCTGTCTTGAATCTGTGAAGGGTACAATGAAATCTGAAGACTATCAAGACTATTCTGGAGCGCAATTTGCTGCCCAGTGTCAGAAAGCTTGGTTGGTTGCAGGTCATGGACCCTTCAATAGGATAATGGCCCCAAACACACAGCTAAACATTCAAAGATGGCTAAAACCAAAGCATTGTGACCTATGAGCTATGATCTAAATTCTATTGAACATGGAAGTTGCTGAAACCTGCAGTCTGGAGAAGAAACCTTCACACCTGAGACAAGCTGGAGCAGCTCATGAGGGGTGGGCCTAATACCAGTGGACAGGGCAGAAGTGTTATTGAGAGTTACGGAAATCATTTGTTTGCAGTGATTGCCTCAAAAGGTTGTCCAACAAAATATTAAATTAAAGGAACCATAATTTTTGTCCGGGCCAGTTTCATTAGTTTCTTTTTAAAATTTTGTATTTAAATTTACTATATCTTTTGTCAGGTTTTTTGCCATTTTTATTTTTTTTACTTATTAAAACAAGACCCTGAACCATCTTCTTTTTTCTTAGCTGTTTTTATTCTCTGATTGTAAATTTCTTAATTCAGTTGTCTGTATATGATTGCGGGGAAAGTTTTCTTGCCTGATCTTTCTCTTCCGATATCATCTGTCTGTGGAGAATTAGAAGGTCCCCATACACATTAGATCTATCCTAGTGATACTTCATAACATTGTCATTATAAAATCATTATTATTCTTACTATTAGTATATCTGAAAACTTTTGTTACTATTATTCCACAGCAAAATTACCTTCAATTCATAAGACAATGTTCTTGGACACATTTGAAAGCATACCTAAGAACCACCTGTTTGTTCAGGATTAGTACGGAGTGTAACTGAGGACATCAGAACGTTAATCCTCGTACATCTTGTTCATTTCATATTCAGTTTGAAGTGAAAGATTCTACACTGTATATGTTTGTAGATTTTTCAGAATAAATGGAAAGGATGTAGAGGGTAAACCGTAGACCACCTTCATAGGAAGACCCATCAGGGCCTGCAATAGTCTTACTTAGCTGGTCTACCGTCAAAAACATATAGGCACCATACGTGCTAATGGTCAGGGCCTTTGGGCCCCCTATTTGGTCCATTTTGTATGCTATTTTGTTAGCATCTGGCACTTGACATATGTTTAGTGGATCCATTGAGGAGCGGAAGCAGTATACTGAATAAGACCTGTGCATTTATACTTGAAATGATGAACACCATTTTGGGAATCAGGTCTATACGTCAGTGCCTAAGGACATGTTTAGATGTCCCTGAATTTCATGTAGAACATTTTTTCAAGCAACTTTGGGGAATCAAACTTAAAGGGGTTCTCTTTTATTTTTTTATAGGTCTCACAACTGTATTATATTAAACTTTGTAATTCATACTTAAAAAAATACTAAAAGATACTAAAAGATATAAAATTATTTACCTGCACCGCTATGCAGAACCAGGAAAAAAGACCTGTCCACCCTTTCCCTTCATCTCCTGCAAACCATGGGATGTTCATTCATCTAATGGCCTCAATGAATATTTTGTCATCACTCAGTTGGTGGACTTTGGAGTTAGGCTCAGCTCAGGAACACTCCCCTGTAGTGGGTGTTACCTGAACAGAAAACAATCTGGCTGCATTTACTCTTGCCAGCCTGTAATTTGCAAGTGAATAGAAGTGATTATATTAGAGTAATTACAGGGGAGGAGGGACTGTTTGTTCATCTTCTGCTGGCAAACTTAGTAATGGGAGCAGAGGACAGCAGTTCTGAGCTGGGGGGTTGTGTACTGCTGTCATGAAAATAATGACTGCAGCTCTGTACAGTTTACACAGTGACTCATGAGTCCTAGCTAGCATCAATATCAGGACAGCAAGTACAAAGCTGGGGGGGGGATTATGTCAGCGCTGTGTCTAGCAGTGATAGCTGTGGAAGGAAGTCCTAGATTGCTATGTAGTCTGTGACTTGTAGGAAAGAGATGCTAGAGAACAACTGACACTCCCACACACAGGATGTTTCACTGCAAAAAGTGGATCTAGTGATAGATGAATAAGGAAGCAAAAGAAGAGAAACACATGCAGGTAGTGGAATATCTTTACTTTTTAATATAAATGCTGTTTACAGTGTCCTATAAAATTTGTTAAACTCCCGGATAACCCCTTTAACAGTTCGCCTCAGTTCAACAGTCCAAATGCGTTTGGTTCACTGGTTGAAATAGCCCAGTATTATTTCATTCTTTATGCTAATCTTGGGTATATATAAAACAATTTATCATGTTTTATATCTGGCTGGATGCATTATGCAGATATGTGTTATTATATACTGGGTGATTTAAAGGGAAAGTACCTTTTTATGTGTGGGTCTTTTCATTTTATATTTTTATATCCTATTCAATAAAATTATATGTATTTATTTTCTGTATATTTTTTATTGGTATATATATTTTTATTGAGATGGACAACCCCTTTAATAGATTTTATCCAGGATGGTATTCAGTTCTTGCTAAGCTTCATAAATATTTTCCCTTTGTCCCCAATACCTATTGACACTATGTCTACTATCACAAGTTTTTTTTTTATCTCTGGGGGGCCTGGGCCGCCCTGACGTGCTGCATGGTGCAGGGTATGGATATCATCAACTAGTGCCATACGAGGGGGCCCATCCATCAGTGAACAGTAAGTTATTAGTTACTGTTCGGGCTCTAAACCCTATAGTCCGGTTCTAGCTCTGCCCCTCTCAATGTGCAGCAGCAGGACCATCAGATAGGCAGCATCACCCTGAAATTTACAATATACTAAGGGTCGTGGCAGTCACTGCTGCTGTATTACAGTACCTGTACCAGGCTGAGAAGACTGAATCGGCAATAGGCAAGCAGCTTGGTGTGAAGAAATCAACTGTGGGAGCAATAATTAGAAAATGGAAGACATACAAGAGCACTGATAATCTCCCTCCATCTGGGACTCCACGCAAGAGCTCACCCCATGGGGTCAAAATAATCACAAGAACGGTGAGCAAAAATCCAAGAACCACACGGGGGGACCTAGTGACCTGCATAGAGCTGGGACCAACGTAACAAAGGCTACCATCAGTAACACACTACCATCAGGGACTCAGATCCTGCAGTGCCAGACGTGTCCCCCTGCTTAAGCCAGTACATGTTCAGGCCCATCTGAAGTTTGCTAGAGAGCATTTGGATGATCCAGAAGAGTATTGGGAGAATGTCATATGGTCAGATGAAACCAAAGTAGAACTGATTGGTAGAAACACAACTCGTCGTGTCTAGAGGAGAGAGAATGCTGAGTTGCATCCAAAGAACACCATACCTACTGTGAAGCATGGGGGGGGGGGGCAACATCATGCTCTGGGGCTGTTTCTCTGCAAAGGGACCAGGACGACTGATCCGTGTACATGAAAGAATGAATGGGGCCATGTATCATGAGATTTGGAGTACAAACTTCCTTCCATCAGCAAGGACATTGAAGAAGAAAGGTGGCTGGGTCTTTCAGCATAACAATGATCCCAAGCACACCACGAAGGCAAGGAAGGAGTGGCTTCATAAAAAGCATTTCAAGGTCCTGGAGTGGCCTAGCCAGTCTCCAGATCTCAAACCCATAGAAAACCTTTGGAGGGAGTTGAAAGTCTGTTTTGCCCAGCGACAGCCCCAATAAATCGCTGCTCTAGAGGAGATCTGCCTGGAGGAATGGGCCGACATACCAGCAACAGTGTGCGCCAAACTTGTGAGGACAGAAAACATTTGACCTCTGTCATTGCCAACAAAGGAGATAGAACAAAAGGACTGAGATGAACTTTTGTTATTGACCAAATACTTATTTTCCACCATAATTTGCCAATAAATTCTTTCCAAATCAGACAATGTGATTTTCGGGATTTGTTTTCCCATTTTGTCTCTCAGAGTTGAGGTCGACCTATGATGTGTATTACAGGCCGTTCTCATCTTTTTAAGTGGGAGAACTTGCACTAAATACTTTTTTTCTCCATTGTATATCCCTGAGCATATAGATCACCTGGGGGAAGACACAGCACCATTGCTTGTCGTTATTCAACTCTCAATCAGTGACATAGTTAAAAATAGGTTCACAGACCACAGTCCCTACTTTTTCAGCCCACGCCTCTTTTTACAGGCCCCTCCTCACACCAATAAATCATAATTAATATAAGTTATGTTTTTATATTGAAGTACTATTTTATTTTTCTGGTGATGGAGCTGTGTAAGAGTTTTCTATTTGCGCAATAAGTTTACGTTTTCATTGGTATAATGTTCAGTTACACCAGATTGTATTTGATCACTTATTATTCTGTTTTTTGTGATGCTGGATGAAACAAGAGGCAATTCTGGCACACTGTTTACTTATTATTGTATCACCGTACAGATATAATTAAGAATTTGTTTCTATATAAAATTTGGGGAAATTTAAGGGGGGGAAAATAGGCAAAGAAAAATCCTTGACATTTTTTTCAGCAGTTCTTCTTATATTGGCGCTTGTGTTTTTTTTACTTTTTTAAACAAAATAGAAAAAAAAATTAAGAATTTGATAGATATGGAGCAATAACTTTTTTTCTTTTCCATTTGAGTGGCATATACAGTGCCTGGGAGACTTGATAACGTTCCATATGGTCCACTGGTGGCAATACTGTAGTACCTCAGGGTTTGGGATTTCCCCCCATCCCTCTCTTCCTCCACCCCAGCAAGCTAGGGCCATTACACTGTGCTTTCCCCTGAAAACCCATAGCACCCCTTTGCCCTAAGAGTTTCTGTTTATTTCCCTACTTCTGATATCCTTTGGGGGGCCCCCCTCCACATTATTTTGTTTCTTTCCTTTTCCTTCTTCTCTGCACTCCTTTTAAGTCTTTTCACTTGTCCTCCCACCTGGTGATAGGTAGGTAAGTCATTTCAGTGAAAATATTGTTTTCTTTCTGACTTCGTCATTTCCCATGTTTCTTTGGATCATGACACCTTGGTCATGGTCCGAGTTCTATCTCTTTGCTGAGTAATTAGTTTTGTCTCATTTTTTTTTATTTCCTATACATTATGGGGACCAGGCTGCGCTATTATTGTCTTTAAAATGACAGAAACCGTGAAGGACCAAATAATAGTCAAAAGGGTCCGCCGGTTTTTTTATGCCCCCCCCCTTTTAAAATTGGGCCCAGTCACATCTCTGAGACGGAGGTTTCAAATGGCACCTATAACACAGATGTGAATCGGGCCTGACTGTGATTTTCATGCTCTCTGGGATCTATTAGTTTCACCATCCAATGATTCGTTGGGATCTTTGTATAAACCTGGCCTCCATCAATGACGTGTTTAACCATAACAGTCTAGTATTTATTCCTGGGAATGTGTCTGGATGAGTACATGACCATTACCATCGCGTAATGAGGAAAGGTAAAATGTGACCAGTGCAGTGCATATCAACATGCAGGTCCACCTTCATATCAACATGCAGGTCCACCTTCATATCAACATGCAGGTCCACCTTCAAATCAACATGCAGGTCCACCTTCATATCAACATGCAGGTCCACCTTCATATCAAAAATTCAGGTTCCCCTTTCTTTATAAAACTTTGCAGGCCCACCTTCATATCAAATTCCCGGTTTCTCCCTTTTATATAAACATGAAGGTCCCCCCTTTCCCTTTAAAAACCCTGCAGGCTACCTTCATATCAACATGCAGGTCCCCCTTTTCATATAAAACATCAGGTCCCCCTTTATATCAAATGCAGGTCTCCCTTAAATATCAAACTTGCAGGTCTCCTTTATTTAAAAAGGGGAGGTTTTAACCTTCATATCAAAATCAGGCCCACCTTCTTTATCAACAAATGCGGGCCCCACCTTATATCAACATGCGGGCCCAAAACCCTTCATTTTCAATTTGCGGGGCCACCTTCCCTTTATTAACATGCAGGTCCACCTTCATATCAACATGCAGGTCCACCTTCATATCAACATGCAGGTCCACCTTCATATCAACATGCAGGTCCACCTTAAATAAAACATGCAGGTCAAACCCTTAAATTTTCAACTTTCCAGGTCCCCCTTCCCATATCAACATGCAGATCCACCTTCATAAAAAACTTTGCAGATCCACCTTTCATATAACATCCCAGGCCCAAACCCCCTATCAACTGCAGGTCTCCCTTTCATAACAACATGCAGATCCACTTTCATATCAACATGCAGGTCCACCTTCTTTATAAAAACATGCGGGTTTCCACCTTCATTTTAAAACAACGGTCTACCTTCAAAAACCAACATGCAGATCCACTTTCATATAAAACTTTGCAGGCCCACCTTCAAATAAAACATGCAAATCCCCCTTTCCCATACCCAACATCGGGTCAAACCTTTCATAAAAAAAATGCAGGTCCACCTTCATTTTCAACTTTCAGGTCCACCTTCATATAAACATGCGGGGTTTTACCTTCATATCAAAAAGCAGGTTCCCTCAAAACAACATGCGGGTTCCCCCTTCATAAAAAAATTTGGAAAGGCCCAAACCTTTCATTCAAACATCCCGGGTCCACCTTCATTTTCAACTTTCCCAGGTCCACCTTTATAAAAACATGAAAGGCCCCTTCATATAAACATGAAAGGTCCACCTTCATTTAAAACATTTTGGTCCCCCATTTCATATAAAATTTTCCAGCCCCACCTTCATATCAACATGCAGGTCCACCTTCATAACAACATGCAGGTCCCCCCCTTTTTTTCCCAACATGCGGCCCACTTCATATCAACATCAGGTCCCCCTTCATATAAAACTTTGCGGGCCCAAACCTTCATATCAACATGCAGGTCCACCTTCATATCAACTTTGCGGGATCCCCTTTCCAATTTTCAACAGCGGGTTTTAACCTTAATATAAAAATTTGCAGATCCACCTTCATATAAAACATGCGGGTTTCCACCTTCATAAAAAACTTTGCAGGTCCACCTTTAAAATCAACAGGGCAGGTCCACCTTCTAACAAAAAGGAAAGGGCCCACCTTCATATCAACATGCAGGTCTACTTTTATACCAATACTGTTCAGTCCCCCTTTAGTGTTTAACATTTTGAAAGGTCGGGCCTTTATCCCCTGTTCTTTCAGGTAAAAACCTTTAAAACCGATGTTGTGCGGGTTTTCACCTTTGTCGAAAAATTGTCGGGTTCGGCCTTTCTACAAAATGCTTTTGAAAGGTCAACCTTTATACTGATGCTGTCCAATTTGCTTTTGTTCCGAAAATTTTAAAGGTCTTTTTTTTATCCCAAACCCACTTTGGGCAGGCCCACCTTAATCCCTTTACCCCGTCCAGGTTGCCTTCCTCCCCAATGTTTTCCAAGTCCCACTTTTTTTTACAGACACAGTGCAGGTCAACCTTTATACCCATGCCTTGCAACTCAATCTTCATACCAATGCTGTGCAGGTCCACCATCATATAGATGCAATGCAGGTCGACCTTCATACCAATGCTGTGCAGGTCCAACTTCATACAGACACAGTGCAAGTCCACCTTTATACCAATGCTTTGCAAGTGTACCTCCATAGAAATGCTATGCAGGTCCACCTTCATATAGACGCTGTGCAGGTTCACCTTCAAACCAATGCTGTGCAGGTGCACCTTCATACAGACATGGTGCAGGTCCACCTTCATACGGGACATTTTTGCGGGTTCCCCCCTTCATACAAAACGTTTTGAAGGTCCCCCTTTTCTACAGAGGGCTGGGAAGGTCTACCTTCAACAGACTGGGGCAAGCCCCCCTTCATACGACGCTGTGCAGGTCTCCCTTTTCCATACAGTTGTTTGGGGAAAGGGGTCCCCCTTTTCATACAACCTGTGAAAAGGTCCCCTTCCTACAGACGTTGGGGCGGGTTCCACCTTCATACAGACGCTGGGGCAATTTCCCCCTTTCTGACAGACTTTTGTGCGGGTTTCCAAACCTTCATCACAGGTTGTCCCAGGTCCCCCCTTCTTACAGACGCTGTGCAGGCCCTACCCTTTCTTTTACGGGACGTTGTGCAGGCCCAATTTTCATACAGTTTTTTGTGCGGGGTTCCACCTTCATACAGCGTTGTGCAGGTCCCCCTTTTCATACAGACTTGTGAAAGGTCCCCTTCATACAGACGTTTTTGCGGGTTTCCCCCTTCATACAGACGTTGTCCCAGGTCCACCTTCATAAAAGGACGTTGTGCAGGCCCACCTTAATAAATCGTTGGCGGGTTTCCCCCTTTTCATAAAAGCCCGTTTTTCACCCCCAAACCTTCTTTACAGCCCGTTGTGCAGGAAAAACCTTCAACAGATGTTTTTGCAGGAAAAACCTTCAACAGACCCTGTGCAAGTCCCCTTATACAGATTTTGGTTGCGGGGACCCAAACCTTCATACAGACGTTTTTTGAGGTCCCCCTTCATACAGACTTGGCAGGTCCCCTTCTACGCGTTGCGCGGGTCCCCCTTTTTTCTTTCAGACTTGCGCGGGTTTCCAACCTTCATACAGACTTTGTGCGGGTCCCCTTCATACAAAACAGGGGCGGGGCCCCTTCAAAACAGACGTTTGTGCGGCCCACCTTCATACAGACGCTGCCCCCCAGGCCCCAACCTTCATAAGACTTGCCAGGCCCAAACCTTCATAAGATGTGGTGCGGATCCCCTTCTAACAAAATGCGCGCAGGTGCCCCTTTTAATACAGACATGGTGCACCTTTACAAAATTGGTGCAGGCCCAAACCCCTTCCCTACAGACTTTGGGCAGGTCCACCTTCATACAGGCGTTGGGGCAGGCCCAAACCTTCATACAGAGTTGTGAGGTCCACCTTCATCAGACGTTGTGCGGGCCCCAACCTTCATACGAGTTGTCCCGGCCACCCTCATACAGACTTTTGTGCAGGTCCACCTTCTTTTACAGACTTTGTGCGGGGGTCCCCTTTTCATACAGACGTTGTGCAGGTCCACCTTCATACAGAGGTTGTGCAGGTCCCCCCTTAATACACGACTTTTGTCCCGGGTCCCCCCTTCATACAGACTTTGTGAAAGGCCCACCTTCTTTTACGACTTTTGTGGGATCCACCTTCATACAGACGTTGTGCAGGTCCACCTTCATACAGACGTTTTTGCAGGCCCCAACCTTCAAAACGGGACGTTGTGCGGGGTCCCCCTTTCTTTAAAAGGACTTTTGGGGCAGGGGGTCCACCCCTTAAAACAGACGTTTTTTCAGGCCCCCCCTTCAAACAGCGTTGTGCGGGGCCCCCCCCTTCATACGGGCCGTTGTGCAGGCCACCTCATACAGACTTTTGCAGGTCCCCCTTTTTACAGACGTTTTTAATCCACCTTCATACAAAACGTTGGCAGGTCCTCCTTCATACAGACTTGTGCAGGTCCACCTTCATACAGCTTTGTGCGGGTTCCACCTTCATACGGGACTTGTGCAGGTCCCCTTCATACAAAATTTGGGTGCAGGTCCTTTTTTCTTTACAGACGTTGTGCAGACCCCAAAACCTTTCCATAAGGTTTTGGGTTGCAGGTCCACCTTCATACGCTTTGGGGCAGGTCCACCTTATCCCGAGGGCTGGGGCAGGTCCCCTTCTTTACAACTTTTGTGGCAGGTCCACCTTCAAAAGACGTTGGGGCCGGGTCCACCTTCATACAAAACTTTGGCAGGTCCACCTTCATACAACGTTGTTGCGGGTTCCCCCTTCATACAGACGTTGGGGGGGGGCCGGTCCACCTTCAACAGACGTTTGCAGGTCCACCTTTCTTTCCAGACGTTGTGCAGGTCCGCCTTTACATACATTGGGGAAAGTCCCCCCTTCATAAAACCAGGGTGCAGGTCCACCTTCATACAGACATGGTGCAGGTCCACCTTCAAAACAGCGTTTGAAAGACCCAACCTTCAAAAAAAACCGGGGCTGTGCAGGTCCACCTTCATACAGACGCTGGGCAGGTCCACCTTCATACAGATGCTGTGCAGGTCCACCTTCATACAGACGCTGTGCAGGTCTACCTTCATACAGATGCTGTGCAAGTCCACCTTCATACAGATGTGGGGAGATCCCCCCCTTCATACAGGACGTTGTGCAGGTCCCCCTTCAAAACCGACGTTTTTGCGGTCCACCTTCATCCGGGACTTGGTGCGGTCCACCTTCTTTACAACGTTGTCAGGTCCCCCTTCCAACAAAATTTTTTGTGCAGGTCCACCTTCATACAGAGTTTTTGCGGGCCCACCCCCCCCCACAGCCGTTGTGCAGGTCCCCTTCTTACAGACTTTGTGCAGGAAAAACCTTTACAAAATTTTGTGCAGGTCCCCCTTTTAAAACCCGTCTGTGCGGGTTTTAAACCCTTCATACAGATGTTGTGCAGGTAAACCTTCATACAGATGCTGTGCAAGTCCACCTTCATACAGATGTGGTGCAGATCCACCTTTTTACGGGAACGTTGTCGGGGGTTCCACCTTAAAAACAGACTTCGCAGGTCCCCCTTCAACAGCGTTGCCGGGTTCCCCCTTTTCAAAAGACGTTGGCAGGTCCACCTTCATACAGACTTTGTGCAGGTCCCCCTTTTATACAGACGTTTTTGCATTTTCCCCCTTTCTTTACAGACCTGTGCGGGGTTCCCCCTTTCTTTTCAGACGCTTTTGAGGCCACCTTCATACAGACGTTCCCGCGGCCCCCCTTCATACAGATTGGGGTTTGGGGACCCCCTTTTATACAGATGTGCGCAGGTGCCCCTTCTTACAGAAAAGGGCCCCTTCATACAGACGTTGTGCGGGGTCCACCTTCTTTACGACGTTTGTGCAGGTCCACCTTCTTTACGGGCCGTTGTGCAGGCCCCACCTTAATAAGACGTGTGCGGCCCCTCTTTTAATTTAACAGACGTTGTGCAGGTTTCCCCCCTTTTTACAGACGTTGTGGGGGTTTCCCACCCTCATAACAGACTTTGTGCAGGTCCCCCTTCATACAGACGTTGTGCAGGTCCACCTTCATACAGACGTTGTGCAGGTCCACCTTCATACAGACGTTGTGCAGGTCCACCTTCATACAGACGTTGTGCAGGTCCACCTTCATACAGACGTTGTGCGGGTTTAAAATTTCCCAAAACAGACCTTTTTTGGCAGATCCCCCTTTTCATACAGACTTTTTTGCGGGTTTCCACCTTCATAAAAAGGACGTTGTGCAGGTCCCCCCTTCAAACAGAGGGTTGTGCAGGACCCCTTAAATACGGGGACGTTTTTGGAAAGGTTTTCCCCCTTCTTTAAAAAGACGTTGTCCCGGTCCACCTTCATACAGACGTTGTGCAGGTCCCCCTTTTTTTACAGACGTTGTGCAGGCCCAAACCTTCTTCAGACGTTGGGGCAGGTCCACCTTCAAAAACAGACTTTGTGCGATCCACCTTATACAAAACGTTGTGAGGTCCACCTTTTACAGACGTTGTGCAGGTCCCCCCAAAAAACAGACGTTGTGCAGGTCCACCTTCATACAGAGGGTTGGGCCCCAGTCCACCTTCATACAGCTTTTGGGTGCAGGTCCCCCCCTTTTATACAGTACTTTGGGGTGCAGATCCCCCTTTTCAAACAGGGGGTTTTTCAGGTCCCCCTTTCTTTGGGGGGAGTTGGGGCAGGTCCACCTTCATACAGCGTTGTCCCAGGTCCCCCCTTCCCATACGGGACGCTTTTGGCAGGCCCACCTTCTTTCCCGCCCGTTGTTGCAGGTCCCCCTTTCATACAGACGTTGTGGGCCACCTTCATACAGACTTGTCGGGTTTAACCCCTTCAAACAGACGTTGTGCAGGCCCAAACCTTCAACAGCGTTTTTGCAGGCCCCTTCATACAGACGTTGTTGCAGGTCACATTCTTTACAAACTTTGGAAAGGTCCCCCCTTCTACATACATTTTAAAAAGTCCACCTTCATACAGACATGGTGCAGGTCCACCTTCATACAGACATTGTGCAGGTCCAAACCTTATAAAACGTTGTGAAATTTTTTTCCCACCTTCTTACAGACGCTGGGGCCAAGGTCCACTTCATACAGCCCGGTTTTTGCGGGGCCCCCCTTCATACAGCGTTGAAGCGGGAAAAACCTTCAAAACAATGTTGGAAAGGTAAACCTTCATACAGTTGCTGGGCAAGTAAAACCTTTTCATACAGATTTTGGGTGAAAGTTTCCACCTTCTTTACAGACTTGGGGGGGGCAGGTCCACCTTCTTAAAACGTTTTTGGCAGGCCCACCCTTCCATACAGACGTTGTGCGGGTTTCCACCTTCTTTTACAGAGGGTTGTGCGGGCCCAAACCTTTTCATCAGACTTTGTGCAGGTCCACCTTCATACAGACGTTGGGTCCCCCATTAAACAGACGTTGGTGGGGGTCCCTTCATACAGAGGGTTGTGCAGGTCCACTTCTTTCAGACGTTGTGCGGTCCACCTTCATCCCAAAAGTTGCCCCGGTCCCTTCTTTTACAGACTTTTGCCGGCCCATTTTTCAAAACAACGTTCGCAGGTTACCTTCATCCCGGGAACGTTGGGGAAAGGCCCAACCTTTAAATAAAGAGTGGTGCAAACCCAAAATTCATCACAAAGCTCGCAGGTGCACCTTTTTTAACAGCAATGTGCCCCTTTCTTACAGCGTTTTGCAGGTCCCCCTTTCATCCCAGACTTTTGTGAAGGTCCCCCTTCATACAGAGGTTTGTGCGGGTTTCCCCCTTCATAAAGGCGTTTGGCGGTCACCTTCTTTTACAGAGGGTTTGTCGGGGCCCAAACCCTTCATAAGACGTTGGGGAAGGTCCACCTTAAAACAGACGTTGTGCGGGTTTCCCCCTTTTCATACAGACGTTTGTGCAGGTCCCCCTTTCATACGAGTTGTCCCGGGTCCCCTTCATACAGAGTTGGGGCAGGTCCACCTTCTTACAGACCGTTGTGCAGGTCTCCTTTTTTAAAACTTTTTGGGGGAAAAAGTCCATTTTTAAATACAGACGTTTGTGCAGGTTCCCCTTTTTTTTTTAAACTTTACATTGTGCAAGTCCACCCCCCCTTACAGACATGGGGGCGGTCCCCCTTTTCTTACAGACTTTTGTGCGGTCCACCTTTCTTTTACAGACATTGTGCGGGGGTCCCCCCTTCATACAGACGCTGTGCAGGTGCACCTTCATACAGACGTTGTGCAGGTCCACCTTCATACAGACGTTGTGCAGGTCCACTTCTTCAGACGCTTTTGGGGTTTCCCCCCTTCATTACAGCCCGCGTGCAGGTCCCCCCTTCATACAGATGCTGCGCAGGCCCAAACCAATACTTTTACATTTTTCAGGTCTGCCTTTTTTTTTACACCCCTCTGCTTTTTTATTTTTCCCATGTTGCCTTTTACAAAATTAAAAAAATAGCAATGGTAAAAAATAAAAGCCCTGTTTTTAAAAAGGGTATGAAAATGGGGGGGAAAACTTTGGGGAGGAGATTTCAAAATTTGTTTTTAAAAAAAAACCCTTATGAACAAAAAATAATACTATTAACTCCGTAATAATGCAAATGTGTTTCATTAGACACAAAACAATATGGGCTGGGGTCTAAAAAAAGTTTGAGAAATTTTTTTTTAAAAAAACACAAAAAAAATTAAAAAATATTTTCCCCCTTTTAAACCCTTGCTCCCAAAAGTGGCCTCATTGGGAGCCATTTTCGCCAGGCTATAACAGGGGAAATGATTCTTTTTAAAACAAACTTGAGGAAAACCACTTTCCCTTTTTTTAAATGCATTTTTAGCTGCCCCCTTTAAACCCGGGCCCCGGGTTCCCCCTGGATCCCGGCTGCGGGGATTTTACGTTTTTTCTGTTTTAATCTTAAGCTCTGCTGCTTGTTCACCGTAGGGCTTTTAAATTGTCTTTTGCTCACCCAGGGCAACGCAAGAAAAAAACAAACCTAAATTTAGGGGGAAGGGGGGGTTTTTTTACAATAGGAAACCCCAAATATTCAATTTTTTTTTTTTTTTTTTTTTTTTTTTTTTTTTTTTTACATAAAAAGGGGAAAGTGCATTAAAAATTTTGTGGTCAAAAGAAAAAAGGGAACGCCCAACTGGCAAAGGGTTTTTTTGGGTTCCGGTTTTTTTCGAAATTTAAAAAACCGAGGGTTTCAACCCTCCCCTTTCCCACAAAAATGGAAAATCCCCCCCAAGTTGTCTGCGCTGGGGGGAATATCTGGCCCGGTTTTTTTAAATCCCGCGGGGGTTCCCAAAAAAAAACCGGGAACATGAAAACAATCTTCTGGGGAAGGGTGTGGCTATTCAATGGTTTTGGGGGGGAGGGTGTGAACCCCCAAAACCCACGGACAAAAACCATCCCCCAAAACCTTTGAAAAGGACGAAAAATTTACCCCGGATTCTTAAAAAAGTTTCCCAACTGGCTTTTTACATTTTCCTTTGTGGCTTTTACCCTAATTTTTTCCAAATTTGTCCCTTAAATTATGTCAAAAATTTCCTTAAAGGGAATGTGTCATCAAAAATGACCTATTTTTTTGATTCATTTTTTTCATTTTTTAAGAAATTTTTTTTATTTTCCAATCCCCGGGTCAATTTTTTTAAAAAAAATTCTTTAAACCCTTTCATTTTCTCATTTTGGGGCCACTAGGCCTAGTAATAGTCTTACATTTCCAGTTCTGTAGTAAAAACTTTTCAGCAGTCTCCTTGTTATCAGCACAGGCAGGATTACACTGAAAGGTGACATCAATGCTCCATGCTTGTATACAGCCTTTTACTTTCTCCCCCTGCAAACTACCTTTTATGTGCTTTCCTCTCTATTTACAGCCTGTATGAACTTCCCTTCTTGGATGCTCTACCCTATATTCATGCTCCTATCTCCTGTGTACAACCTCTTTCCACTCCTGCTGTTCGCTCTAACACTGAGAGAAAGGAGTAGAAGAGTGGAAACATGTCAAAACTATGAACAGTACTTTCTCTAAAAGTAAGCAGATCAGCCAGCTAGGTGAAGAACCTGTACAAATTCTACATAGTAAGACAATTTTTAACAAGGCTAATCAGAAAGTTCCTCTATTTTGCATTTCGGAAGCAAATTAATAATAATAATAAAAAAATATTGCAAAAGTATCAATACCTTTAAATGAGCTAACTTGTAATATTAATATTTTACCTTAGGCTGAAAAAGCCTTCCTCGGCTTATACTTGAGTCACTGTTGGCGTCCGGGCGCTGGCGGGGATTGCTTCAGCTGTATGCGAGTCCTGGAAGCGCATACAGCTGACTCTCCAGATACCCATCGGCATCCAGGCGCTGCCATGGCCCGGGCACCAGCGGGAGTTGCTTCAGCTGTATGCGACTCCTGGAAGCGCATACAGCTGACTCTCCAGATACCCTGCCATGGCCGGGG
The DNA here is from genome assembly GCA_025379985.1 of Phyllomedusa bahiana. NCBI lineage: Eukaryota > Metazoa > Chordata > Amphibia > Anura > Hylidae > Phyllomedusa > Phyllomedusa bahiana. Next base: position 64,837 of record JAODAL010009267.1, on the reverse strand, counting down.
CACCAGCGGGAGTTGCTTCAGCTGTATGCGACTCCTGGAAGCGCATACAGCTGACTCTCCAGATACCCTGCCATGGCCTGGGCACCAGCGGGTATCGCTTCAGCTGTATGCGACTCCTGGAAGCGCATACAGCTGACTCTCCAGATACCCTGCTATGGCCCGGGCACCAGCGGGTATCGCTTCAGCGGTATACGACTCCGGGGAGCACATACAGCTGAAGATACTATTGCAGAGCACCCTCGCTCCCCTCCAAACCATCCTTAACTCTGCTGCCCGTCTGATTCACCTCTCTCCTCGCTACTCCCCTGCCTCTCCCCTCTGCCAATCCCTTCACTGGCCCAGCGAATCCAGTTCAAGCTAGCAACTTTGACCTACAAGGCTCTCCATGACCTCTCCCCTTCATATATCTCTGCCTTAATCTCTAAATACCTCCCCTCACGCAACCTCCGCTCCTCACAGGACCTTCTCCTCTGCTCTCCTCTTATCACCTCCTCACATAACCATCTCCAAGACTTCTCTCGTGCTTCCCCCACACTTTGGAACTCACTGCCCCAACATCTCAGACTCTCCCCCTCTCTCATCGGCTTCAAACGTAACCTGAAAACCTACCTCTTCAGAATTGCCTATAACCAACATCTGCTTATGGGGGACATATATCTGCTTATACCTGCCAATGGGGGACATTAAACTGCCTATACCTGCTATGGGGGACCTATACCTGCCTAAGTAATTTTATAGGTATCCATTTTTATTTTTGAAATATACCAGTAGCCGCTGTATTTTCCACCCTAGGCTTATACTCGAGTCAATAAGTTTTCCCAGTTTTTTGTGGCAAAATTAGGTGCCTCGGTTTATAGTTGCGTAGGCTTATACTCGAGTATATACGATACCTATTAATTTAAAACTCCATCCTTTCCAGCAGCTAACCGCCATCACCTGCAAATCCCAATATTCTTGGTTAAAATCTTCCAGTGACTAATGGAGAACTGTGATTAGAAAATGCCTCAGAGTCTAGCATTTCACAAAAGCTGTAACACACATGATCTTTGTGCACGCTGGGTAAATGTACCTTCAATGAAACCTGACTTCTGCCATTGACAATTGTGGAGATCAGTAGAGAGGTAAACAATACGGATTGCTCTTACACCTGTCAAGTGATCTAATGGCCGTGGCATGTTTAATAAAGTGAAGGGTCAGGCGTAGAACACAACAGTAACCTATTAATGGAGCTAAGTGAATTGTCTGGCTTTTATAGCACCAAGCTTTTTAAGCCGTATTAGATCTTGCTGAATTTGTTCTTTCTCATCGTTAACTCTTTGATGCAAAAATTATTTATTGTAAGAACGGTCACATGCATTCTGGTCTGAAAAGCTCACTGCTGTCCTTCACCTTTTGTCTACCACTGTAGCTTTGGCTAAAGTGTAAAAGGGTGTTCCTACCTTGCACTTTGATACCATATCGGTAGGATATGCCATCAAAGTCTGATAGGTGCGGGTCCCATCTGTAGAACCTGCACCTATCTCGGAAATGGGCCCCTAAAAGTTTCAGCTCAGAATGATTGTGCATGACTCTCCGTTCTTTTCTTTCGAAGTTCTGAGTACAGCCAAACACACCGTTCACCTCTACTGGATACTCCCATAAAAAAGTATGGAGAATCATACGTAAGCACAACTGGATTTATTTTATGAGCTGACACTTTTGAGGGGAATTCCTGAGAAACATATGGGTACCAAAGGTAGTGCTTGTACCTATCGGACTTTTATGGCATATCCTACGCCATAAGAGTACAAAATGGGAACACCACTTTAAATCATTGGGTGCTATTGATCATTTGATATCCTAAAAGGGGTTGTCTCCCCTCAGAGTTTCATAGATGCATCCTGTCACTTCCTGGTCAGACTGTCTGTAATTAGCATACAAGCTCCGTGCATTCACTCCCTATAATAAACTCTGTGTTTTCAGTCAGCTAATTAGTTTAGATTAACTTAGAAGCTTCTCTGAAACTGCTAGCAGGAGATTTATCTAAAGTAAACAGCAGTAATTAGTAGCTTTTGTCTGAAAGTTCAGATAACAGATAACTCTCACTCTGGCCTGTGGACCTTTGTGATGAAGTCACTCCCTGCTATCACATAGAACAAACAGCAGGGGGGTGGGGGGGGGGGGGAAGTACACAGGTCTGTCACTTGGGAAACCAGAGAGAGCACAGAAGGTGATAAAATCACTTGTAGCTCCTTAACAAAAAAAAATGAACAAAGCAATGTATTTGGAAAATGTCTTCCTTTAGTGTTCCCTACATTTTGAAAGCTATTCTTTGTAGCGAGACAACCCCTTTAATAAGTTGTTTTAGCTAATAATTAGTAATTTTCTTGTATCAACTGTCTACCGGCCAACTCTACCACGTCTGGAAAAAGGTAGTCCTTGAGGACTCTGGACAGAGTTGGTAAGTCTCCCAGATGGGGGACTGGATAATGTGGGCTCATAAGCTGTGCCCGCAACATCCGCAGTGGGAGCTGGCTGTAATATATAGCTGGGCTCCCGCTTCAGTGGCCGTGATTGCAGCTACCCCCAGTCCTGGACGTTTAACCCCTTGGGTGCCATGGAGAGCGCCCTCTGTCTAATCATTAGTATGCCATGGCAGCTGGAGGTCAAGTAAAAGCCTCAGGGTCTGCCATGTATATAAGCCTGTTCTGCCAGAGACGGGTCACCCAGTTTTCCTCCAGCCTCCAGGATGCTGGGTGACACCAGATTTCCTATGCTAGTTAAGATGATATCAGTGGGTGTGTAAGATGGGTGCCTGGGTCACGCAAAAACTTTCAGAGTGCACACTGGATGCAACATCATAAAATCTCTACTTTCAAAGGTTGGTGAATATGGTCAACAGTCATGCACTAGCATTATGCATTGGTGTCATCCATAGAAGAAAATGCCTACCTCCTAAACTGGCCATACACCTCAGATACCTGTCAGCCAACAGCTTACTCTCCTGACTACTCTCCCACCCCAACCCATACACCTGCAAGCTTGGCACTGCCGAGTGTGTATACATTTCGAAAACAGAGAGAGCAATAGGCTGCCGCCGGACTCCTAAGATCGAAAGGATTAGCCCATGGAAATCCCATTGCCTTCTCACTCCCCAACATCTGGCATCAGGGAAGCGTCAGGAGGCCTCATGCACATTAGATGTTTGGTTGGTCCCTCAGAACATTGTAGCCCACACAAAATTACGTTCTGGTCTTCAGCATTTATGCCTCTTAACCCCTTCAGCCGAGCACCTGAAAAGTACTTAATGACCAGAACATTTTTTTAGTTTTTGCCTCTTTGCGTTTCATCAGTTGTAACTTTTTTATTTTTTCAATGACGCAGTTGCATGAGGCCTCGTTTTATTCGAGACGAGTTGAACTTTATGGGGGAATAGTTTAAGTTCACTTATAAATAATTGCAGTATTTTTTTTAACATTTTTTACACCATTCACATTTCACATTTAATAACTTGTTATATTAATTCTACAGGTTATTACGGTCGTGTGGATACCAAATATGTGTACGTTTTTGTGTGTGTGTAATTTATGCACAATTATTTTTTATTAAATATTTATTTTTATTTTATTTTTTTTTTATTTTTTTTTTACACTTTTTATGTTTTTTGTTACTTTTTTTTTTTTACTCCCATGAAGGGAGAACTGTTTAACATTTTTTTTAATTGTTTTTTTTACACTTAGTAATGTATTAGCATATTCATATATGCTAATACATTCTAATCTGTGTCAGTTTGACACAGGCAGTGATCAGGACAGCACACAGTGTGTCCTGGTCACTGGCTTAGTACACAGACAGCTCTGGGGCCACTCTAGGTCCCCAGGGCTGACTGTGCAGCCGTTCCCCGGGCTCTGTCGGGTCACCGGGCGCTCCGATCACCGGACAGAGCAGGGAAACCCTTAGATTGTGCTGCGGTGAAGATCCGCCGCGATTAAAGGGTTAAAACATCCGATTGCGGAGGTTTCCTCCGCTCCCCTGTGCCTGCAGGAGATGCTCTGGGATCAGGGCTGTGTAGTACCCCGATGTCTGCAGCGACGTTTAAAGACGTCGCTGCAGACGAACAACCCGCGCCAGCTGACGTCTAAAGTCGGCGGGCGGTTGTTAAGGGGTTAATGCAACCCATGATTGGCAGCAGCTGCCTGGCATTGGTCCTTTATTTTAACACTACTGGCTACCAATGTCTTTTTCAGCTATAGTTTTACCCAGTACTATGTTATTTATTACAAAATTGTGCCTTTTGTTTCCTTGGCCCAGGTTCATGACCATACATTTATCAGCATTAAACTTTGCCATCGCTCTACCCAAGCCTCCAGCTTCCATAAATCCCTCTGTAACATTCATTATCCTGCTTTGTGTCAATGACCTTACAGAGCTTTGTATCATTGGAAAATATTAAAATTCTGGTCTGTATTACATCTACAAGGTCATAGAGAAATTACACTGACCATGCCAGGGAGAGGAGGCTTAGGAACTCCCCCCCACACCCCAAATCGGGATGGACATGGCTACAGGAAACTCCCAGGTCGCTAGCTCTGACGCGGCTGCTTGCGGTGACAGCCAAAGTGCCGGAGGAAGTATACAGGGAGACATAACCGAGTCACAGGCAAGATAGTCAGGGCAGGCAAAGTGTAGTCAAAAGTCCGTAAGCAGGAAATCACAAGAACAAGGCAAAGTGGTGCAAACCAATGGCAGCAATCATCAACAAAATGGCTCAGGTTTCAGAGGAAGGTGTCCTAATAAAACAAGATGTAGCAGATGAATGGTGGTCAGCGGAGTGCTGGCCCTTTAAATCTTGAAGAGCCGGTGTGCCTGCACCCTAAGGAACGGGTATGCAGAGGAGAAGAGCGGAGCGGGAGTGAGAGGAGGTGAGTAATGGTCGGGGCGGGGAGTAAAAAGGACCCAATACTGACCTCTGTGGTAAATCCATACATGCCAACTCTCCCGTTTTTGGCGGGGGGGTCCCGCTATTTGGGGTCCCCTCCCGCCCTCCCGAGGGAGTTGGCATTCCTCCGCCGCCAGTCAGGCGGCGGGGGCTCTTTAAATGGCCGCGGCGACAGAGTAGCGCTAGTGCGCTACTCTGGCGCCGCCGGGCCGCTCCTACAGGCGGGTGAAGCGGCCGCTGCGCCCGCTTCACCCGCCGGAGTCTCGCTGTGCAGGGAGGAGGCAGAGGGATCGCTCCCTCCTCCCCCTGTATGTCCGGCGCCGTGTTGTGTGCGCCGTACATACAGGTCAGCGGCGCAGGGGAAGTGACGCGCGCTGCAGGGGAGTGACGCGCAGCTGCTCTCACTTCCCCCTGCGCCGCTGAGGAGATCGTCCGGAGCGGCCGTTGCTGCAGGAGCCTGGTGAGGTAAGTGGATTTTATTATTTTTATTTTATTAGCTATGGGGGGGCTCTGCCTGGCAACATGGGGGCACTACCTGGCAACATGAGGGGACATCTACATTGCCACAGAGGGGCACTACCTGGCAACAGAGGGGACATCTACCTGGCAACAGAGGGGACATCTACCTGGCCACAGAGGGGGCACTACCTGGCCACAGAGGGGGCATCTACCTGGCAACAGAGGGGCATCTACCTGGCAACAATGGGGGATCTTACTGGCAACAGAGGGGACATCTACCTGGCAACAGAGGGGGCATCTACCTGGCAACAGAGGTGGGCACTACCTGGCACAGAGGGGGCATCTACCTGGCAACAGAGGGGACATCTACCTGGCAACAGAGGGGACATCTACCTGGCAACAGAGGGGGCACTACCTGGCAAAAGAGGGGACAACTACCTGGCAACAGAGGGGACAAAAACCTGGCAACAGAGGGGGCACTACCTGGCCACAGAGGGGGCATCTACCTGGCAACAGAGGGGGCATCTACCTGGCAACAGAGTGGGATACTACATGGCTATAAGGGCATCTACCTGGCAACAATGGGGCACTACCTGGCAACAGAGGTGGACAATCTACCTGGCAACAGAGGGACATCTACCTGGCAACAGAGGGGCATCTACCTGCCACAGAGGGGGCATCTACCTGGCAACAGAGGGGGCCTACCTGCAACAGAGGGGACATCTACCTGCAACAGAGGGGCACTACCTGGCAACAGAGGGGCCTCTACCTGGCAACAGAGGGGGGCATCTACCTGGCAACAGAGGTGACATCTACCTGGCAACAGAGGGGGCATCTACCTGGCAACAGAGGTGGGCACTACCTGGCAACAAGGGGGCATACCTGGCAACAGAGGGGGCACTACCTGGCAACAGAGGGGACATCTACCTGGCAACAGAGGGGGCATCTACCTGGCAACAATGGGGGCAATACCTGGCAACAATGGGGGCACTACCTGGCAACAGAGGGGACATCTACCTGGCAACAGAGGGGGCACTACCTGGCAACAGAGGGGACATCTACCTGGCAACAGAGGGGGCATCTACCTGGCAACAGAGGGGGCACTACCTGGCAACAGAGGGGGCACTACCTGGCAACAATGGGGGCATCTACCTGGCAACAATGGGGCACTACCTGGAAACAGAGGGGACATCTACCTGGCAACAGGGACATCTACCTGGCAACAATGGAGGCATCTACCTGGCAACAGAGGGGGCATCTACCTGGCAACAGAGGGGGCATCTACCTGGCAACAGAGGGGACACTACCTGGCAACAATGGGGGCACTACCTGGCAACAGAGGGGACATCTACCTGGCAACAGAGGGGCCAGATACCTGGCACCAGAGGGGGCACTACCTGGCAACAGAGGTGGGATCTACCTGGCAACAGAGGGGACATCTACCTGGCAACAGAGGGGGCACTACCTGGCAACAGAGGGGGCATCTACCTGGCAACAGAGGGGGCACTACCTGGCAACAATGGGGGCACTACCTGGCAACAGAGGGGGCACTACCGGGCAAAATAGGGGACCTCTACCTGGCAACAGAGGGGGCATCTACCTGGCAACAATGGGGGCACTACCTGGCAACAGAGGGGACATCTACCTGGCAACAGAGGGGACATCTACCTGGCAACAATGGGGGCATCTACCTGGCAACAGAGGGGACATCTACCTGGCAACAGAGGGGACATCTACCTGGCAACAGAGGGGGCATCTACCTGGCAACAATTTTGGCACTACCTGGCAACAGAGGGGACATCTACCTGGCAACAGAGGGGACATCTACCTGGCAACAGAGGGGGCACTACCTGGCAACAGAGGGGACATCTACCTGGCAACAGAGGGGGCATCTACCTGGCAACAGAGGTGACATCTACCTGGCAACAGAGGGGGCATCTACCTGGCAACAGAGGGGGCATCTACCTGGCAACCGCGGGGGCACTACCTGGCAACAATGGGGGCACTACCTGGCAACAGAGGGGGCACTACCTGGCAACAGAGGGGACATCTACCTGGCAACACAGGGGACATCTACTGGCAACAATGGGTGGCACTACCTGCCAAACATGGGGGCACTACCTGGCAACAGAGGGGACATCTACCTGGCAACAGAGGGGACATCTACCTGGCACAAGGGGGGCACTACCTGGCAACAGAGGGGCATCTACCTGGCAACAGAGGGCACTACCGGGCACCCATGGGGGCACGACCGGGCAACAGAGGGGGCACGACCTGGCAAACAGTGGGGGCACTACCTGCAACAGAGGGGGCACTACCTGGCAACAGAGGGGCACTACCTGGCAACACTAGGGACATCTACCTGGCAACAGAGGGGGCACTACCTGGCAACAGAGGGGACATCTACCTGGCAACAGAGGGGCATCTACCTGCAACAGAGGGGGCACTACCTGGCAACAATGGGGCACAACCTGGCAACAGAGGGGGCACTACCTGGCAACAATGGGGCACTACCTGGCAAACAGTAGGGGACATCTACCCGGCAACAGAGGGGACATCTACCTGGCAACAGAGGGGGCACTACCTGGCAACAGAGGGGGCATCTACCTGGCAACAGAGGGGACATCTACCTGGCAACAATGGGGACATCTACCTGGCAACAGAGGTGGCACTTCCGGGCAACAATGGGGACATCTACCTGGCAACAGAGGGGCACTTACCTGGCACAGAGGGGGCATCTACCTGGCAACAGAGGGGCACTACCTGCAACAAGGGGCACTACCTGGCAACGAGGGGGCACTACCTGACAAACAATGGGGGCACTACCTGGCAACAATGGGGGGCACCTTACGGGCTAACAAAGCGGGGCACCTACCTGGCAAACAAAGGGAGGCACCGAGCTGGCTAACAGAGGGAGGCACCTACCGGGCTCCCAAAGGGGGGCACCTACCTGGCTAACAAAGGGGGGCACCTAACTGGCTACAGAGGGGGCATCTACTTGGCTACAAGGGGGCATCTACCTGCCTGCAAGGGGCACTACCTGCTTATGGGGGGTTACTACCTGGCTATAAGGGCATCTACCTGGCTTTCTTCCAAAGCTGTTATGCAGTTAGGTGGAGTGGGTGTGGCTTTTTGAAGGGGCGTGGCATACCGACAATATGGGCGTGTCCATGCAAATTTTTGCTGCGTCGCGCTATGCGCGCCGCCCACTACAGTCTCCTGCTTTTTCATTTTCAAAAGTTGGCAACTACGGGTAAATCACTAGCAACTGTGACCCGATCAGAGTATGTTACATTTATAACCACCCTCTGTTTCTTACTACGGAGCCAATTGTGAACCCATTTACAAATATTTTCCCCCAGTCCCATCATTAATCTTAACTTTTGCACCAATATTTTATGTGCCGCACTATCAAATCCAGACACCGCACAGCCACAGCCTTACCCAGGTCCAGCCTAGAGCTTACTTCTTCATAGAAACTGCTACTCTTGGTTTGACAGAATCAATCCCTCATATATTCATGCTGGTGCTGTGTTATAAGGTTATTTTACCCCAAGATGTCCCATCCCTTACAAAACCTTCAAAGATTTTACACTTTAAGGGAATATGTCGGCAATTATTATTTTTTACTTATTAAATCAAGCCCCTGATCCATATTCTTTTCCTCTCGGTCGTTTTTATTTCCTGATTGTAGATTTCTCTATTCGGCCGTCTATATAGGATTGTGGGGAAGATATTCTTGCTTGCACGGCTTTAACAGCAGTCAGAGAGATGCTTTACAGCAGCTTCATGCCCATAGGATTCTTAAGACATATTCTGTCCCATAGACTTGTATAGGAGAGTTTTCACTGTGACGGGAGGGGGGGCTGTGACATCTCCTCTTGTGACTGGTGGATCCTGTGTTATCTGTACACAATGGTGTCTCCTTTCAGCTTGACCCTGCTTTTACGGATAATGAGCAGACTGCTGAAAAGCTCTCTAAACAGAACAGGAAGTGTGAGACGATTATTAGGCCTAGTGGCCAAAGTGAAAACTGCAGGACTTAAGAATTATTTAAAAAATATTGAAAGTGATCTGGAAAATTAAAAAAAACAACCAAAAATTCCTACAAAATGTGTTTAACATAAAAATGTGAGTTAAACAATGAGTCGTTTTTTGATGACACATTCCCTTTAATGAGCATTACACTTACAGGCCCAATTTCCGGGCTAATTTATTTTACTCCTTTTTGAATATTGGCCCCACATGGGCTAAAACTGTGGAACAGGCCCTGTCATTATAGAATCCATACATATTCTAAACAAAGGCTTGTCTATAATGGTGCTAAGTTCCTGTAGGACTATGGGGCTCCTTTGTATATACAGTAAATAAGAAGGCATTCAATAGACGTGCCTTTTCCTAATCCTCCTAACATTACACCCAGATTATTTTTGAGTGGGTCCAACACTTTCAGTTTCAGGTTTCTTGCAATTTGTGTAATTAAAGAATATTTGGGGGTTATTTTGCTTTCTCCGGCAATGAGCCTCTCTATTTCCGTCTTTGCTGTCTTTATTAGTTTTTTACGCAATTTATTTTTTCCTTATACATTTTAAATGCCTTTTCACTGTTCCTGCTTAAGTACTTTAAACTATTCATTTTTTTATGACTTATTGCGCTCCTTAAAGGGAATTTATTGCTTCATCAGTTCGTGTGTTTCCTTGTACTTTCAGTTTCTCATTTCCTAAAATCCAGGGGCGTTTCTTCCCCTCCCAGCTGGGTGTTTCTTAACTGAAGTGGGATGATATCACCCCCCCTTCACTGTTCATGCTCGCTCCTGAGTCAGTGTGTTTGTTTGAGATCAGTGGGAGGAGATAGCACATGCCCCCCTCTCTGTCTGAGTCCACATGCCAATGTGCCGTTCCTCTCCCTATGCAGTCTTATTTTGTAAGAGCTGTTTGTTTACATAGGACAGACCTGCATTCAGTCTAGACAGTCTTCTATGAATTCAGAGCACTGATCTCTTCTCCTCTCACAGCTAGAGGTTTGTTTCGGTTGAATCCAGTCTGCTATAAACTCATTCAGAGCAGAACAGATCAGTCTCCTTTCTATGTTTACACGCAGCAGCATTAGGCACCGAGCACAATTCTGCTGTTTTCTGATTGTAGAAGCAGCTGCAGGGTTACTGTGGAGCTGCTGGCTGTGCAGAGTGAAATGTTGCTGGTCCCTTATTCTGAGTGAGAGAGGCAGGAATGCGCGCTCCCGTGAATACGACCAGGGGCCAGACAGAAGGTAAATTAGTAGAGCCGTCAGCCAATGAAATGAAGGAGGCGAAATCTGACCGGCACTGGGGAATAGTGTTTACAGAAAACGAAGATAAGGGAGACTGAGAAAACAAGACAGCTTTGCTAATGACATCCAATTGCAAAGTTGCTTGTTTTCACTGTCCCCTTATTCTGAAGACCATTTAATGTAATGATACAACCCCTTTAAGGTTTTATTTAATCACATTGATATTCCTGTTTCTAAGGTGTTTATTCCCATAAATTGTATATTTTTCACAGTATATTTAGAGGATGTTTTTCAAAATATCCAATTTCGTTAGTGTACTTTTATTTTTGAGGACTCTGTCCCAGTTTATGGAATCCGGGTCATCTTTTAGTTCTTAAAAAATGGCCTTCCTCAAGTTAAGAGCTTTGGTTGTTCCTTTACTAAACATTTTATTAAAAAATAAATTAAAACATATTATGCTGTGATCACTATTACCTTGCGTGAGACAGTGACAGGTGGAATTATTGAAGGAAGATATATTTCCCCTAGAGTACTCTCCGATGTGGCTTTGGGGAATATGTGGGCAGATGCGTGTCACCGAGAGGCCTGGGCTCGGTAAAGGAAAGCCGGCAGTTTTGTCTGTTAGTTACACTATGTTACTGACATTTCTTAGTATAAGTGGTTCTAACCCACTTAGTCCGGGTTGGTTTTTCCTGGAGAGGCCAAGTGATGGGTGGGAAGCCACTTCCACGTATCAGGTGAGGCTGGTATCAGGCCTATAAAGCCTGGGCCTGTAGGCCTGTATTTGTCTCTGGTGGAACTCTGATGTTAAAAAGGAAAACCATACTGGGATCTACAGACCGTGTAAGTTAGAGAGGAAACCTATGTCTAGTAATTGCTGAGCCCTGCAGGTCTTTCATTTATGTTCTGCCTGAAGTTTAAGGCCTTTGTTTTGTTTGTACTGCCTGGACTTTGACATCGCCTGTGACTGTCTCTATCTATTGAAGCCCATGTTGCCTACCTGTTCGTGACACTAACCCCCACACTAGGCAACCACCAACATGTACATTTCCTAACCTGACCAGTATATTGGTTAAGATTAGGTCCAGAAGTGCCTGTATTCTTGATGGTTCCTGCAGTATTTGAGAAGAGTAATTGTCTTTTATTACGTTCAGAAACCTGTTTCCTTAGCTTGAGCTGCAGGTTTCTGTTTCCCAGTTTATATTGGGGTAGTTGAAGTGCCCAATAATAATCACATTATTTTGTTATGCTGCTTCGTCTATTTGTCTTATTAATAGATTTTTTTGGTACTTCCATTATACTCAAAGACTTATAACAAACCCCTATGACTATTTTATTATTCACCCTCCTTCCGGTTATTTCCACCTGTAGGGACTCCACATTTTCCACACCCTCACCAATCTCATCACATAGCAGTGGCTTTAGGCAAAATTTTACATAAAAGCACCCCCCTCCTTTTTTCTTATTCATTCGATCTTTTCTAAAAAGAATATCACCCTGCACATCAGCCACCCAGTCATATGTATCTTCCAGTCAAATCTCACTTATCCCCACTATATTTGGTGCTCTCCGCAAGGAGAGATATTCCCCTTTCTTATCCCCATTATGTCGTATATGTCTTCTAACATTATCAACTCTAATTCCTCCATTTTATCAATTTGGCTTCTAGCATTAGTATACATACATTTCATGTGGGTTTCTGAATTCTTATTCCTTTTATCCTTGTTCCCTACTCCTACCACTTCTTTAGTATCTCCCGCCATCATATTTCTTTGGCCCAGGTCACTATCTACACTATCTTCTTCTTCTGTATTGTAATTGGCTTCCCCCTAGTCGCTTTGTATAATCTCCCTTCTTTAAAACCTATTTCTAGCCATTTTTTCCCTCAATACAGCTGCACCCACTTCATTTAAATGCACAAATCCCTACTGTAGCCAAGACATAAGTTGAACCAGTTTTCCAACAACTCACACCCTTCTGTTTTACACCAGTTTTTGAGCCACCTATTTGCCTTCCTAATCTCTTGCTGCATCTCTAGCGTGGTAAGTGGTACGGATAGTATTTCCGAAAATACTACATTGGAGGTCCTTGTCTTAATCTTATGGCCTAAGTCCCTAAAATAATGTTTAAGGACACTCCAACCTTATTATTGGTGCCAAAATGGACCATGACGCCGGGGTTTTCCCCCAGCTTCTCCCGGGAATCTGTCAACCCGATCTGTGATATATACAGTTGTGCTCAAAAGTTTACATACCCCGGCAGCATTTTTGCGTTCTCAGCCTTTTTTCAGAGAATATGAATGATAACACACAAACTTTTTTTCCACTCATGGTTAGTGGTTGGGCGAAGCCATTTATTGTCAAACTACTTTGTTTTCTCTTTTTAAATCATAATAACAACCAAAAACATCCAAATGACCCTGATCAAAAGTTCCCATACCCCAGTTCTTAATACCGTGTATGGCGCCCTCTAACATCAATGACACCTTGAAGTCTTTTGTGGTAGTTGTGGATGAGGCTCTTTATTTTCTCAGATGGTAGCTTTGCCCATTCTTCTTGGCAAAAAGCCTCCAGTTCCTGTAAATTCCTGGGCTGTCTTGCATGAACTGCGCTTTGCTTGAGATCTCCCCAGAGTGGCTCAATGATATTGAAGTCAGGAGACTGAGATGACCGCTCCAGAACCTTCATTTGTTCTGCTGTAGCCAATAAACGGTCGTCTAGGCCTTGTGTTTTTGGATCTTTTGTCAGGGTTGGAACGTCAAGTACGTCCAGGGCAGTTCCAGGCTGATGAATGCAACTTTGCCTCCAGTATTTGCTGATAACGTGCTACATTCATCTTTCCTTCAACTTTGACCAAGTTTCCTGAGCCTTTGTAGCTCACACATCCAAAAACATCAGCGATCCACCTCCGTGCTTTACAGTGGGAATGGTGTTCCTTTCATCATAGGCCTTGTGACACCTCTTCAAATGAAACGTTTATGGTTGTGGCCAAAAAGTTCATATCTAGTCTCATCACTCCAAATGACCTTGTTCCAGAAGTTCTGAGGCTTGTCTCTGTGCTGCTTGGCGCTTTGTAGGTGAGATACTTTGTGGCATTTGTGCAATAATAGCCTCCTTTTTTTGATCCGCCATGCAGCCCATTTTTCTTGAAGTGCCTCCTTATTGTGCATCTTGAAACAGTCACACTGCTACTTCTCAGAGAGTCCTTTACTTCAGCTGATGTTATTTGTGGGTTTTTCTTTGTATTCCAAACAATTTTCCTGGCAGTTGTGGTTTGGTTTTTACAGAGCCCCTGATTTTCCATTTGTTAATCACAGTTTGAACACTGCTGACTGACATTATCAATTCCCTGGATATCATTTTGTATCCCTTTCCTGTTTTACACAGTTCAACTACCTTTTCCCGTAGATTCGCTGACAATTCTTTTGCTTTCCCCGTGACTCACAATCCAGAAAAGTCAGTGGATGGATGAAAGATGCAAGAGTCTGTCTGCATCCCAGAAACTCACTCAGCCTTTATGCACACACACCCTTACAAGCAAACAGGTTTACAGGTGAGGAAAGTTACCTTTAGTAGCCATTCAAACCCATTTGTGTCAAATTCTGTGCATGTTATCAGGTCAAAATCACCAGGATATGTGAACTTTTGATTGGGGTCATCTGGATGTTTTTGGTTCTCATTATGATTTAAAAAGAGAAAACACAGTAGTTTGACAATAAATGGTTTCACCCAACCACGAACCATGAGTGGTAAAAGTTTTTGTGTTTCATTCATATTCCTGAAAAAAAGGCCAAGAAAGCAAAAATTCTGCCGGGGTATGTAAACTTTTGAGCACAACTGTATAAAACTCGAGCCCCAGGAAAACAACATACTGTTCGACAATCCTGTGTTTTGTGACAGATCGTCTGTTCTAATAATGGTGCCAAAATGGACCATGACCACTGAGTCCTCCCCAGTAATCTATCTACCCGATCTGCAATATACAATTCACTTTTTCTGTTGGTCTTACTTCTCTAATTTTCTGATATACTGAATTTTGGGTTTTCAGTAGTCGTAAGCCATAACCATCCACATAAAATAGATAAATGCTTGAAATCTATTGCTCTGTGTGTAATGAATCTATATACAGGGCCGTTCCTAGCGGAACAGAGACGCCGAACACTCCGACATGTGAGCAATGTCAGTGGAAGACAGAAACTTGTCTCCACTATAATAAAATTTTGGGCATATATTAGGGGGACTTAGAATTTATACGTCTATTTAACTATATGTGAGTAGCGAGCATACCATATTTAATCTAAATAAAACAAAAGATTGGTGAGTATAGTCTCTCATGATTCGGATACAAAATAAGATACAATAAGGTCACTATATGCTATGGGAGATATTTCGCTAACTTGTACCAATCCTTTGCATGAGATGATTTCTATGCTAAAGGTTTCCTTTGGATGCATAGGGGTGTGAACCGCCTTAATCTTCTAAAATCACTGATTGTGTATTGTATATTATATTCATCTTGTTGGCATATATGTTCTAAGCTTGTCTACTCAAAGCAAGATATTGTATCTGATATATCAGCGAGATCTTTCTTAATACATATCTGACCCCTGAGGAATTCTCATATAAATCGTGGGAAAGAAACGCGTCGGCTCTTTTGTTTATAGTATCACTTATTCACTGTAGACACAGTCACTATTACGGTGCACTAGGGTATTTTAGTTAGGTTCCGGGTGGGGCCGTCCTTTTTGGGACGTTATCCCCGCATATTTTCACTAATAGGCAGTTAGTGTATAGGGGTGTATAGGGTCAGCTTAATCGCAGGCCGCTGTTTATCCCTATATTTTAGTGGTATAGTGCCTTGTTTCTATTGTTCTTCTCTATTGGTATAATTAAAGGTTATATTTTAGAGTTTACTCCAGTGACTTCACTGGCTTGTTACACAGACAGCCCTGTGGCTACTCTAGGTCCCCAGGGCTGACTGTGCAGCCGTTCCCTGGGCTCTGTCGGGTCACCGGGTGTCCCGATCAGCCGACAGAGCAGGGAAACCCTTTGATTGCGCTGTGGTGATGAACTTTAGCAATCAAAGGGTTAAAGCACCGGAGAGCGGAGATTTCCCTCAATCCCCGATGCTTGCAGGAGCTGGGCTGGGATCAGGACTGTGCAGTACAGCCCATTTTTTAGTGCTGCTGCGGCGCCGCAAACTCCGATGTCTGGAGCAACGCCAAAAGATGTCGCTGCAGACGAACGACCTGAAATGCCGACGCCAAAATACGGTGGGAGGTCGTTAAGGAGTTAAAGATAATTCAAAGATCTTTTGTCTGACCATTGGACTAACATTTTAAACAAGGCCAACTCTTCCCCAGTCAATGACAATGTGTCATAAGTCGGCTAACATGATCATTTGCTGTTAAATTTCACCCAAAGAACAGTTTTTTTTTGGATGATATTGTTGGGTTACATCAACTGTAATCGAATGTGTATTGGTGCCTTTAGTTTTTCAGAACTATGCTCCTGTGTTTATCACTATTTAATAAGAGGTAGCGTTGAGTATATTACTAAAACCATTTTCAGTAAGGACATGGAAACGTGGACACTGGCAATGTGTATCTTCAGAATGCGAAAACACAGAGAAGTCATTGACAGCCCACAATGCCGGGATTCACAAAGGGGCACTTATAAGACACAGTCCTGTCCTGACTCATACGTGATTACAGAGACCAGTGACTTTTGGTCTAGACGGGAATTCATTTTTTAAGGCACTTTTGGTTATGATGTTTGTCCCCCCCCCCCCTCTCCCCATTGACGTTTCATGGAAAGGAAAATCCATTGGTGGGTGACTTAGTCGCCCTGACCCCTTTGTCGTGAGGCTAGGACACTGCTCCTGTGTGTCTGTGTCTCAGCTCTGTGGGAGGGAGCGTGAAATAAAAGCTATTTTCAGATAAAAAGAGACCTCGGAGCTAAATATCATCAGACAAAAGGATGAGGCAGGATCTGTTGCTGCCATATTATAATCTCGATCCTGTCAGGAACAAATGCTTTTGTCTGAAAACAGACAGAGAACTGAAAACCCATGGGAACTCCTCCTTTGCAGAATAATTTAACCATTGCAGCTTTGAGAGCCATTTACTAGTGAAGTAAGAGGATAAAGTGTCTATAAAATGGACGGTATCAAAGTTCAATCAGCGACAGATACTTCCCTTTGCATGGCCTTTATGTCTGTATTTTTCATTTATCCATATTATTTTAAAATTGTATGTTTCATGTCTAATATTGAGCCATTTGAATAGGGACCAAATACCTCCCAAGTGTCCCTATTTTGGAGGGACAGTCCCTATTTTTAGCCCTTGTCCCTCTGTCCCCCTTAACTCTATAAATGTCCCTATTTTTCATCTGGAAGATAGATTTGCGTCAATAAACTGACTATCTTGCTGTAAAAAGTATCTAATTACTTCCAAGCTATATATTAGGCAACAAATTACTTAATATTTCATAATTTGATGCAATCTCATCCCCAAAATATTTATATTCCAATGATTTTTAGAATGCAAAGTGTCCCACTTTGGCTATCTAAAAAGTTGGGCTGTAAGTGTGTGGGTGTGGCTAGAGACGTGTAGTGGTGTGATGTCATTTGCTTGGGTGTGGTTAGAGGTGTGGCCAGATGTGTCCCTCTTTGCAATCTCTAAAAGTTGGGAGGTATGGGACCGTGCAGTACTCCATTTTTCATGCATTGACTGCTATAAGGAGATAAGAGTGGCTTTCTTTGGGTGATCCCTGTAATCACGTGATCAATAGCGACTGTGTCAGCTAAAGGATTTAACAGAGGGGCTCCTTCTGTCTGACTATCGGCACCCCACAATGTGATTGTGAGGTGCCAAAGAGTTACCATGACGGCCAAAGGACTAACGAAGACCCCCAGGTCTGGCAGCAGTATATGAAAGTATTACACCATGCTATAACCCCCCATTAAGGGTCACTTACTCACCTTGTCCCCTTTGTTGTGAGGATAGCCCCTTCCCGGCCTATGACAAAAAACATACGTCCTAGTTGGGTGCAAGTTCCCGGACCATAACATACATACTTGCCATGGTGATCTGAGTAATACACAGCAGGGGTCCTGTCTCAACTGTCGGGGTCAGAGGGAATGCTGATCCCAGCAGTTTAACCCTTTAGATGCTGTGGTCAATAGCAATTGTGACTGACATCCAAAGTGTTTGACAGAGGGAGGGGGATCCTTCTGGCTGACCATTAGACCTCCGCAACGTAATTAAGGATGCCAATGGGTTATTGAATACTAGGTAAGTGATTTGGTCAATGGCTGCTTCAAATTCGCTAGTGGGATTGTAAGGGATGCCCTAATCTCACCTTGGCGTGTCCTGCTTAGACAGAGCACCCACCCTGAGAAGGACGACCCTGCACATGAACCTCTTTCTGAACAATTCCCTTATAAATGGGTGACAAACAAACAGAGGATAAATGGAAGACAAACAGGAAACAGACACAAACAGACAACAAATGTAGAATGGTCAAATGAGCCGAGGTCACGGCAGGAGACTACGCAGTACCAAAGGATAAGACACTAGAGCAATCAGAAACACATTCCAAAATCCAAACTCCAGCAAAATCGACACAGCAGAGCACAAACAGAAGCTAGGACACAGAAGCAATCACCAGCAGGGCCAGGCAGACAGGAAGAGGTTTTAATCCCCTCCCCCAACCAGAGATTGACTCAAGTGCTTAACCCACTATGCAACAACAATCCTTAAAGGGGTTTTGCCATGAAGTGAGTTCCTTACCTCTTTATCAGCTCAGGGGAGAATATAAACAAAGCATGCTGAGTCATGAACTCTGCAGGGGTGAGAGGGAGGTGGTAAGCAGAGAGCGAGGAATCAGGGAGCGTCTCAAAAGTTTACTCAAATAATAACATTACAACAGTGGATTCTCTATACAGCAGACAGACTCATACACTGCACTTTCTCCCCAGTCCCTTGCAAGCTCCTTCATGTTCCCTGTCATCAGATAAGAAGTGCAAACACGCAAGCGCGGCCAGATCAGCTCCCTGTTAGCTCCTGGTCGTGTCTAATGTAAACTTTTAAGTAGCTAAGGGCATGTAAAGAAAGCTGTAACTCTCACAGGCTTCACTTTTTGTAATCACATATATTTAGAAAAGTTATTAAATACCCATTTTGGAGGATCCCACTTCAACATTACATCGTGGCAAAACCCCTTTAAAGAGCCTGTAGCGTAGTCATAACAGGGATAATATGTAAATCTATTTTCCCTTAGTCCTGTCAGCTGCACAATGTTTTTGATTTCTTCGACCAGCAGACTGATAGGGCATATGTAATTTTTTATTATATTGTGTTATCCTATAAATTAAGGCCCCAGACCTGTATTTTTAGCATTGCATTGATTTAGGGAGAGAGCCTTTTGCTGTTGACAGGACTAAAGGGAAACAGATTTACATTCTTAATTGAAAATTTCCCTTGCATCTCTGTCAGCAACACAGTGATGGGGATACAGCGAGTAGATCCCTACCGAGGGACTTTATGCACAGCTCTCGAAATTGACCATCTTGAACTAAGTGTCTTCTGAACTCAGTAGTATCAAATGCATGGTTATTTAGTGACCGGGAGGAAACTTCATACATACAGGGTAACCTTCTATTAAAGAAAGCAAAACCTACAATTGTCATTGAAATAACTTAAAACTGACAAAATAATACATTTAAATTTACTGAAAATCAAACATTGCTTTCAAATTGAAATCTATTTTTTTTTAAACTTGATGATAACCCTAAATAATTTGACTGTGGACACATGTTAAACTAAGGTGTGTCCTTTAATAAGCATCATAGCAGTCTTCAAACTTGTAGTCATTCTGCCTATATAAGGGGTGAAAAGTAGATATTGTGCTGTTTGGTAGCATGGTTTGTTCCAAACTGAACAAGGACCAAAGGAAGCTAACCAGACAGTTGTTTGAGCAGATTAGAAAGAAAATTATAGACAAACATGTTAAATATAAAGGCTATAAGACCTTCTCCAACCAGCTTAATGTTCCTGTTACTACAGCTGCACATATTATTCAGAAATTTGAGGTCTATTGGACTACAGCCAACCTGCCTAGACATGGCAGAATTGATGACAGATTAAAGAGACAGACCATAAGACTGGTAGTCTAATAGACCAAAACAACTTCCAAAGAGATTAGATGGGAACTCGAAGGTCAAGGTACTTCAGTATCAGATCACATCATCTATCGCTGTCTTTGCCAAATTAAAGTTAATGGAAGACAACCGAGGAGAACATTGTTGAAAGAATATCATGAAAAAGAGAGACAGGACTTTGTTTAAATGCATATTGACAGGTCACAAAGCTTCAGAGAGAACATAACTGGAGCTTTTTGACAAATCACATCAGCTCTATGTTTACAGATGCAACAATAAAGCATAAAAAATGAACATTGTACCTTTAAAAACATGGGGGGCTCTTTTATTTTTGGGTTGCTTTGCGTCTGGAGAAGGCCCCCTTCACACCGAGACAGAAGGGCATTTATCATGATAAGGGACCAAAGTATCTGTGTTCAGGTGGAGAAGTCTCATTGAGAATTACAGAAATCATTTGATTGCCTCAAAAGTCAACAAAATCTTAAGTTAGAGGTACCACCATTATTTGTTGAAGCCAGTTTCATTAGTTCGTATCATAAAATTTTTTGGTTAAACCACATTTCAAAACCCATGTCTGATTAAGATCAGTTGATTTTCAGCAAATTTATTTATTATAACTTTTGTCAGTTTCAAGTTATTCCAGTGACCATTGTGAGTTTCTCTTAACGGAAGGGGAACAACAGTTTTTGCACCTGGGTATTTATATGTTGTATATTTGTACTAATTTGTTAAAGAAAATGTGATATCTCAGTTCTCTATTTGCAGGTCTTAGAAATGAGATCTCCCAATGTCCTTTGATGGTCTGTTCACAGCTCAGGTGATTAACATTTTGAAGTGTCATCTTTGGACCAGAAACTGTGTAGTGATTTGGTTCTGGGAAAGAAAAACATTGTACCACATTATATGAGCTCAGCTCAGTTGTTAGGCCTGAAAACAAGCTTCTTGTCTATTTCCAGGAGCAACAAAAAGAATGGTCAGTGCAGCTGTAGGGTAGAATACAGGAGGTTACTCATTTTCATTAAAATTATGCTATTTATTCACAAATTTATTTTTTATTAAATAGCTTGCATCTGAAGATAAGCTTAGGCCAGGTATACTTCTGTGTCTGATGTTCCGTTTGGGGGGAAAATATTAAAAAGTGGGAACCCAACTCTTTCATGATAGACACCAATGGTGTCTGATACACCCCATTGAATACTAATAGGGTCCATCAGGTTTCTGTCATTGTGTACGTTGTTTTCAGGCAAAAAAAAGTACTGCATACTGCTCTATTTTTTCCATCGTTTTTGAAGGAATCTGAAGAACTCTGAATAGAACCTGCAATGCAGATGTGACTTTAGCCTAAGAACTCATGTTCAGAGTGGACATGACCTTTAAAGGTCTTATCCCATTATTAAATATTTACATGATTATTGTCACAAGGATCTAGAGGTGAATCCACTGGACCACCGCAAGCGGAAATATAAGCCACGTCATGGAGCAGAGTCTGAGGAGCCTCCTGGCCTTCGTCTGCTGTAAGGCCGTTTGAGCTTGTGGGGCGAGAAACTCCCAGGTGGCTACACCTGACATGACCTGCTTGTAGTGGTGGCCGTGGGGCAGCATGGCGCAGAATCGACAGGCTAAAGTGTGGTCGGGGACAGACGGATGGTCAGGGCAGGCGGCAGTCAACGTGGTCAGGAAAACAGGCAAGTAGGTCTGGTACACGTAACAAAAATACATTGCAAACTCTCTTCAATAACTACCAAAGAACACCAATAAACTGGCAGAGAAGAAGACAGGGGTGCTATGATAAAGAGGAGGTGAAACTTCATAGGACATTAAGGGACCACTGGCCTTTTCAATCTTAAAGAACCGGCGCGTATGCCCTAGGGAATGGGTACATGCACTGACCCAGAGAAGTGGACGGAGAAGGAGCGGGGATAGGTGAGTGCCAGGCAGGATGGGATGCGAGAGCACCGGCGCATCTGCGGACCGGGACACAGACCACAGCACTAGCCCTGACAATTATCACACTTTGATTATCACTAATTGGAAAATTAAACAATTTTCTAAATAGCCTTTACTACAAATTTCCTAAAATGGTGTTGCTGTGGAGTTTGTGTAAGTCCTTCACCTGGCTGACTGCCATGCAGAATCTCAAACAAATCAGTCAGAGTGCTATTCCTGGTTTTGATGGCCCTTTGCTCTTTCCCTACCTTTTCTCAGTCTTAGCAATAGCAGGAGGGAAGGTGAAATGGTTGTACATGGCAGAACAAGATGTAAGGAGAGGGGAGAGCATCTTAGGAGGGCAGCTGACATATGCTTTAAATAGAGAGAAAAGCACACATAAGACAGCTTGTAGGGGAAGAATCACTTAGGCTGTGTACAAGTGTAAAGAGCAAGCAGAGCACCCACTGCCAACTCTAGACTTCTAAACACACAGAACTGATATATATACTACTGTGCAATCCTCCTGTAAGGTCAATAATAGATATATTAAAGAGAATCAGGCCCAATATTGACCCCTGTGGTAAACCTCTAGCAACAGGGATCCAGTCCGCATATATACCATTAATCACCACCCTTTGTTTTCTATCACTGAGTCAGTTGCTTACTAACTTGCAAACATTTTCCTCCAGTCCAAGTATTCTCATTTTACTTACCAAACTTTTATGTGGCACAGTATGAAATGCTTTAGAAAAATCTAAATATATGACAACCAGTGCCTCTCCCCGATCCAGTCTAGAACTAACCTCCTCATAGAAGCTGATGAGATTAGTCTGACAGGACCGATCCTTCATAAACCCGTGCTGGAACGGCGTTATGCATTTATTTTCAGTGAGATACTCCAGGATAGCATCTCTGAGAAAACCTTCAAACATTTTACCTACAATCCACAGCACACCACAATATTGCAAGTGATAGTGATTTATTTCAATCGTGCAAGAAGACAGGTCTCCAGAGTATTTGGGACCTACCCAGTTATGATACATAGTTACACAGTTTGTAAGGCTGAAAAAAGACAAGACATCCATCCAGTTCAGCCTGTTGTGCTAAAGTGTTGATCCAGAGGAAGGCAAAAAACCCCATGAGGTAGAAGCCAATTGTCCTCATTTTAGGGAAAAAATTCCTTCCCGACTCCAGTCTGGCAATCGGAATAATCCCTGGATCATCGCCCCTTCTCCAGAATCCCGGTCACTATAACTTGTTATATTATTACATCTTGAAATGTATCCAGACCCTTCTCCAGAATCCTGGTCACTATAACTTGTTATATTATTACATCTAGAAATGTATCCAGACCCTTCTCCAGAATCCTGGTCACTATAACTTGTTATATTATTACATCTAGAAATGTATCCAGACCCTTCTCCAGAATCCCGGTCACTATAACTGTTATATTATTACATCTAGAAATGTATCCAGACCCTTCTCCAGAATCCTGGTCACTATAACTTGTTCTTTTATTACATCTAGAAATGTATCCAGACCCTTCTCCAGAATCCTGGTCACTATAACTTGTTCTATTATTACATCTAGAAATGTCTCCAGAGCCTTCTCCAGAATCCTGGTCACTATAAATTGTTCTGTTATTATATCTAGAAATGTCTCCTGACCCTTCTCCAGAATCATGGTCACTATAACTTGTTATATTATTACATCTAGAAATGTCTCCAGACCCTTCTCCAGAATCCCGGTCACTAGAACTTGTTATAATATTACATCTAGAAATGTATCCAGACCCTTCTTCAGAATGCCGGCCACTACAACTTGTTATAATATTACATCTAGAAATGTATCCAGACCCTTCTTCAGAATCCTAGTCACTATAACTTGTTATATTATCACTCTCCAGAAATGCATTCAAACCCTTTTTGAACTCTGTTATAGAATTCACCATGACAATTTCCTCTAGCAGAGAGTTCCACAGTCTCACTGCTCTTACAGTAAAGAATCCCTTTCTATGTTTATGTGGAAACTTTCGTTCCTCAAGACGTAGAGGATGCCCCCTTGTTCTAGATACAGTCCTGGGTATAAATAGTTCTTGGGAGAGATTTCTATATTGACCTTTGATGTATTTAAACATATTTATTATGCTAATCTTTCTGGGTACTGTAGTCCACCCAGTCCTTTTATTATTTTTGTTGCCCGCCTTTGTACCTGTTCAAGCTCTACAATGTCTTTCCTGGTGCCCAACTGTACACAATATTCCATGTGTGGTCTAACCAGTGACTTGTATAATGGGAGAATAATGTTCTCATCATGTGGCTCTATGCCCCTTTTAATACACCCCATGATTCTATTTGCCTTGGCAGCTGCTGCCTGACACTGGCTGCTACAATTATGTTTACTGTCCACCAGGATTCCCAAGTCCTTCTCCATGTCACTTTTACCCAGTGTTTTTCCATTTAACATGTAATCATGTAATGGATTTTTCCTCCCCATGTGCAGAACCTTGCATTTATCTGTGTTAAACCTCATCTGCCACTTCTCTGCCCCGGCTTCCAATCTATCCAGATCCCTTTGTAATAACATATCCTCTATTGTGTTGATTACTTTACAGAGCATTAGTATCGTCTGCAAAGATCGATATTCTACTGTGCAATTCCTGTGTAAGATTATTAATGAAAATATTAAAGAGGATAGTGTCACGGCACCCCCTGCTCCTCGGCCCGCGGGCCGCGGGCGCACCCGTGACCCCCTCCCCGGGTGCCCACCGGGGTCGGGTGCCGCCGCTGGCCGCGGGACGAGCCGGGGGTCTGCAACTGCCAGGGACTCACCTAACCTCGCTCCTGTGCCGTCCGCGTCCTCTGCCGGCCGAGGCGCGCGTGCCTGTGTCCTAAGGCGCGCGCGCGCTCGTTCTCGAGGATTTAAAGGGCCAGCGCCCCGTTAATTGGCTAATTGCCAGGCGCTTCCCCTACTTAAGGTACGTCCCACTAACACTCCTTGCTGGATCTATGTTGCCTCGTGCCTTAGCTAAAGCGTTCCCAAAGTGTATTCTTGCCTTTCCGTGTACCAGACCTCTTGCTACGTTTCTCGACTCCGAACCTCTGCCGCCTGCCCCGACCTTCCTGCCTGTCCACGACCTCGAACCATTGCCGCCTGTCCTGACCTTCTGCCTGCCCACGACTACGATTCTCGGACTACGATTCGGTACCACGCTGCACCTCGGCTGCCACCGCAAGCAAGTCACGTCAGGGGGGACGACCTGGTAGCCTCACGCCGCAGCAAGTCCATCCCGCTTTGCGGCGGGCTCTGGTGAAAACCGGGGGCTACTTAGATTCCGTTCCCTGGCGTGGCTTAACTACCACCCCTTGCGGTGGTCCGGCGGATCCACTACCCAGCCCTTACAGATAGGTTCCAATACGTAGCCCTGTGGTACCCCACTAGTAACAGGGATCCAGTCTGAGTATGCACTGTTAATAACCACCCTTTGTTTTCTATCACTGAGCCAGTTGCTTACCCACTTGCACACATTTTCCCCCAGTCCAAGTATTCTCATTTTACTTATCAACCTTTTATGTGGCACTGTATCAAATGCTTTAGAGAAATCTAGATATATTACATCCAATGCTTCACCCCGATCCAGTCTAGAAAGCAACGTTGATCAGTCTGGGTCAGCAACAGTACCGGTACGTCAGGCCAAGAATCAGAAGACAAAATAACCAGAAACAAGCCAGGGGTCAGAACACTGTCAGGAACGAGGTACCGAATCAGGAGACAAATAGAGGTCAAGAACAAGCTGAGGTCAGGTATTCAGGGACATACAATATGGGAACACTGGGAAAACAAGCAGGGAGAACCTTTCACAGGCAAGGACAGCAGGTTCTGAGGAGGTTTAAATGGTGTGCCCAGACACCACCCCAGCAGCCGATTGGTGAGGTCTCTGGGCCATCCTATTGACCTGTGTAACACAACCTCTGTTCTGAGTAGAAGCAGAGCTGCCACTCCTAGGCTCATCAGCAAAGCTCCTTCCAGGGTGTGGCGACAGGCCAAGGGAATTAACCCCTGCAGAGCCTTCCACCTTAGAAGCAGGTACATGAGTCATGACAATAAACTTGTCTTTATTAATGGAACAACCTTAAAGTATTTAAAGCAAATATACAAAAATATATATATATACAAATTAACAAATGCAAAAATAAGGGGCACACTGCCATCACATTCATACATTACATAAATCTTTACTTTTAAAAAAAAATGATGTTGTTCATCTGCAATAAAGAACAGAAGGTCAACAAGGTTTAACAGAGTATAACAAGGTTTACCCAATTAGCAGGTATTGGATCCTCAAAGGGGCTTTGACAATATGGTGCTGCAATTACGTATAACAAGCTGTCAGTCCAAACATACAAAATTATATGCAATCAACTGGTATTTAAACCTCAAAGGGACATTTAAGTCAGCTTCAGGCTGCCACTTGCTGTTCAGGCTGCGGGTGGTTCTACACCTTTAGGCTACCACTTCCTGTTCAGGCTGTGTGTGGTTCTACAGATTCAGGCTCCCACTTCCTGTTCAGGTTGTGGGTGCTTTTACAGCTTCAGGTTCCCACTTCCTGTTCAGGCTGTGTGTGGTTCTACAGCTTCAGGCCCCCACTTCTTGCTCACCCTGTGGGTGGTTCTACAGTTTTAGACACCCACTTCCTGTTCAGGCTGTGGTTGGTTCTACAGCTTCAGGCTACCACTTCCTGTTCAGGCTGTGATTAGTTCTACAGCTTCAGGCTACCACTTCCTGTTCAGGCTGTGGGCGGTTCTACAGCTTCAGGCTACCACTTCCTGTTCAGGCTGTGGGTGGTTCTACAACTTCAGACCTCCACCTCCTGTTCAGGTTGCGGGCAGTTCTATAGCTTCCGGCTCCCTCTTCCTGTTCAAGCTGTGGATGGTTCTAAAGCAATGACTGACACTTCAGCTCCGCTATTCCCAGCTGAGCCTGTTAGAGGGACGTTGGTGATAGGTATAAGTAGGGTTTAGAAGAAGGCTACAGAGCTCTAAAGGGTTAAAGTTTGTTAGTAAAAAAACAAACAAGCTTCTGTGCTGCTGATAAGAAGTCACCACCCAACTACCTTATCTATGAGTGACAATTTCCAGATCCCCCGCGCGTTTGTCTACCAGTAATAGTACCCCATAGATAGCCTTGATGGAAGGGAGATTGGAGGCCTGGAGAAGACTACCTCTGTCTTATGTTGGTCAGAGGAATCTTCTTAAATTAGTGGATTTCCCCATTTGTATTTGCTACATTTGCTTCCGATTTATATCAAACCTTAAGATGAGATCTGAATAAATGCACTATTCTGGCGTTTTATCTGTAATAACAAAAAGCCCCAAATCCCATTGATTATATTGCAACAGCCCAAGACTAATGATGGAATTAACTTGCTTAACATTTGAGCCTACAATGTAGTGGTCTTCTGCGGATTGGGGGAGTCTGGCTACAGAGCTCGACAATTTACACGGACATCCGGTCCGATCAACTTTTTCTAGACGGGGGTATCACTTCCGGATATTTTGCAACTACCCTTTCACATGATCCCAGAACTAATCAAATCGATTTTCCTTCTAATGACAACATGGTGTGCATAAAATGAGAGGATAAAACACCATCTACACTCCCATGCCTCCATATTCTGTACGCTTTTAGGCAACCCTGACTTTCAAGTGGGCGCCCCACGTAGAGAATTTTATTCTTGGAGGTAGGTGGGAGTTACTGTTCTGTTTACTTTCTCTTGGAAATGGATTCTCGTAGGATACTCACCCTGGAGGAGTTCAGAACGAGGTTTCCAGCGGCTGGGTTCTCTTTTTTTCCCCGCACTTACGTGCTCACATCTTTGTCTCCAAGCTTATCTCTCAGATTGCGTGAAACCCAATTGTGCGAAAGACCCTGATCCGTTGTACATCGTAAAAGGGTTTGACTACACATTTCTATGAATTCATACACACTCCTCTTGACCTCTCAAACACTAATATGGCTCTCACTAAGTGGATCAGAGACCATCCCAGCCTGGAGATTTTCCACTTTATACATAGCATTGGACAATAGCCGCAGGTTCCTACCCTCCAGTAGACACTGGGAAATGTCCCTCCAGCTCTACCATAGAGATTACATCAACCCAGTCAGGAGTCATAAAATGGGAATAAGAGATGGGCGAATTGATTCTAATGAAGTGGAATTCGTTTAGAATTTCAGGAAAACTTCGATTCTGAACGAAGTCGAACTTTGGGGTACTTCGGGTGAACGAAGTGTGCTTTTGATTGATAAATGGCTGCGAGCACATGGCGCTACATGGGGCAAAGCACTCTGGGAGGAAGAAGGGCATAGCCTGCATGACATGTGCAGAGATGAAGCCAAGCAGAGACCGGCGGGATTCTGTGACGTCACCGCACTATATAAGTCCGGGCGCGACGCCGGGAGCTCACACTCCTCTCTCTGTGCCGTGCTGTAGCTGCTGCAGCTGCAGTATTAGAAATCTCACACAAAAGAAAGACCTTTAATACAGCGATTTTTGGGGGAGTGTCTCAGCTTTTCTCAGAGACTGCTTCTCTTATGTTCTATTTTTTATTTTGTGGTATTGGAATTGAAGTCCAGTGTGCGTCCAATTCAGCTGCATATACATTTTAATACTATCTGGTCAGTTATGGAGCACATTGCTGTTGCTGCTGTTGTATTCAGTTAAAGAAACAGCGTTTTTGCAATCCACATACCAGTTAATTTTTGGCTGCTCATTTCTTTTGCGCAATTTATATTGAAGGGTTAATTAAGCGTGTTTGTGCTATTGTAGTCAGTAAATAAACGGTGTTTTTCAGCGCCAAAGAAGAAATTTTTTCTGTAGCATAATTTATATCCAAGGGTTAATTAAGCCTGTTTCTGCTTTTGTAGTCAGTAAAATACACGTCGTTTTAACACGCAACATACCAGTTACATTTTTGGCAGCTCATTTCTTTTGCACAATCGATATCCAAGGGTTAATTAAGCGTGTTTGTGCTATTGTAGTCAGTAAAATAAATGGTGTTTTTCACCGCCAAAGAAGACATTTTTCCTGTAGCATAATTTATATCCGAAGGTTAATTAAGTCTGTTTCTGCTTTTATATTCAGTAAAATACACAGTGTTTTTAAACGGCACATACAAGTAAATTTTTCCTGCCCATTTGTGGAGCGCAATTTATATCCAAGGGTTACCCAAGCTTCTTAGTGGGTTCATTTGGAGTCAAATACAGGGTGTGTATTTATCATATACAGATATCTTCATCAAACAGTGTCTGTACATTTAGAAAAAAACAGTATGCAGACAGAGAGGTGGCAGGCTCTGCACCTGCGAGTGGCAGAGGCACAAACATTCCTGGAACAGGTCGCAGCACAGCAAGGGGATGTCACAGCAGGGGTCACTCGGTGAAGCCACAACTGCCGTTGTCATCTAGCGGCCGTGTGTTGACCAGCAACCCAAGGGTTCTTGATTGGTTGAGGAGGTCGTAAACTATATCCCAGATGACATCTGACAACCCCAGCCCAGAGTCGGTGGGAACGTCAGACACAACCCGTAGTTGGCATGGCCCGGGAGCGGGTCAGCGGCCGTCACCTGTCCTCAGCCCGCCTCTGTCCCATTAGGGTCCCTCAGCCAGAGATCTACTATTTGGTCTGGGCTCAGCGCCACTATACAGCGAGGACGATCAATTTGAGGACAGTCAGCGGCTACTTGGCAGTGAAGAGGTGGGGCAGACATCCCCTGCTTCTTGCAGTATTGATGTGGAGAGTGGCACTTGAGGTTTTTTGGTGAGCGGTCAGCCTCTGCATACCAAGACCGTTGAGGAGGACAGCAGTGACGATCAAACACTCATGAAGTATAAACGTGGTGGTTTGAATCCATTTTCTGCGTTACACCAGTCTGTTCAAATGCAGCGTATGGAACTTAAACTGAAGGAGACCATAACTACAGGGAATGTTTTAGGTGCTGATTTTGCATTCTGTGCCATTGTTGATTGAATTCAGTACAAAACTGGAATGGGACAGAACAAAAAAAAAAGCAAATGCTGCAAAACTGGCTTTGTATGACCTTCTTCAGTATGAAGAATGTGAATCGTATGTCCAACTTACAGAAACTAAAAACACAAGTCTTTCTGGAGGCCCTCCCCTGTTACCGGTGGAACAAATTACATCCACACAGATTTCAAGTGGTTTAAGAAAGCAAGTTGATAAATGTTCATTATTTCATGATCAGATAACACAGGTGATAAAGGAAAAGTTTGCTCAACTATTATTCAGGTGTCCAGATTTTGAAAGCTGTGGAAATTATTTAGCTGCATTTGTAATGGAAAAGGCTCCTCACACAACCACCTCCAAGACTATAAAATAAATAATACTAATAATAATTTTTAGAGCCTATAGAGTAAGCGTTTCCTTCAGCCTCATCTGTCATATCCTTGTACCGTACCTCTTGCCTCCGTCCCTTGACCACGATCCTTGCCACCTGTCCTGACCTTACACTTGTCCCCGACTCCGAGTTTGCCTTACGATTTTGTACCTCGCTACACCTTGGTTGCCACCGCAAACATGTCACGTCAGGGGTAACAACCTGGTAGACTCCCGCTGCAGCAAGTCCATCCCGCTTTGCGGCGGGCTCTGGTGAAAACCGGGACCTACTTAGACCCCGCTCCCTGGCGTGGCCGCTACCACCGATTGCAATGGTCCAGAGGAGCCACTACCCGTGTCGTTACAATGGCTGAAGTGAATGCCAAGTTTCCTATCCAGTTCTTTGAATGGTGCAGAGTCCACCACTTGAAAAGAGAGGGACTGCAGTACTACTAACTTGGACAGGAGCACGGTCAGCTTCTGCACTTAGGGATGGCTAGACGCATACTGCTGTCTCTTGGCAATCGTCTCGGTGAACAACTGCTGGCACCATGAGTGCCGAGGAGCAGGAGTATCTGGACCGGTAGATGATGTAATAGACAGGGAGTTGTCTTCGGCAGAGGTGGTGAAGCCTTGACTGCCTGAAATGGGAGGCGTGCCACTGGGTGCTGCTGCTGTTGGGACAGGATGGACCACCACATCTGAAACACGTATGGTGACACTGCATGATGTTGATGCAGGGCTGTGGTGCCAACATTAGGTCCCTGGTCACGCTTTACTTTCTGCCCACAGATTCTACATATAGCCATGTTCGCCTCCTCTGGTGTCTTGTCAAAAAACTGGAACACTGCCGAGTAGGTGATTTTACCACCAAAGCTCCACACTGACTGACTGTTACCGCCGCTGACCCAGTGAGCCCCTGTGCTGCTACTTTCTGGGACCTGCAAAGTGGGTGGTCTAAATCGTGGCCGTTTGGCTTCCAACCTCGCACTGCTGCCACCCTTCTGACTCCCGGCCACACTACCGACTTAAGGACTGAGCCACTGCCTGACACGCAGGCTGCCGCTCTCTTCTCCCTATGATAATCACTAACCCTTGTACACTGTTGGTCCGGGTCAGCTGATAACATCACATGGCTTTTAATACCACCAGTATGCTGATGACACCCAACTTTACATCTCCGGCCCAGACATTAACGCTCTACTGTCCAAGATCCCAGATTGTCTGTCGTCCAAAGCCTCCTTCATCTCCTCCCATCTCCTAAAACTTGTAGAGAAAACTGAATGCTTCCAGGGCTGGGACAATGGGTAGTCGAGGGTAGGCGACCGCGTAGGGCGCCACTTCATCCCAGGGAGAAAAGGGGGAACAATGAGGCATGAAGTGGGCTGAATTTTCCATTTGGGGGGCACTGTATGCCTTGTTTAACTAGGGCACCAGAATAACTTGTCCCAGCCTTGCTTGCTTCACATTGATTAGTGTTTCCCTGTCACCGCCGTCCTCCTCAACAGTGTCGCTGTACAAAGCCTGACCGCTCACAACATAACCCCCCCAATGCAACTCTCCTCATCACTATTTTCGCACTTCTGCAAGAAGCAGCGGATGTCTTCCCCACCTCTTTGCTGCCCACTGTCCTCAAATAGTTGGTCCTCACTGTATAATGGTGCAGAGGCGACAGCACATAGTAGTTCTCTGGCTGTGGGAAGTGAACGGGACTGAGGTGGGTTGAGGACAGGTGAGAGCCTCTCACCCGCTCCCGGGCCATGCCAACTAAGGGGTGTGTCTGACAAACCCACCGACTCTTGGCGGGGGTTGTCAGATGTCATCTGGGAGAAAGTGTATGACCTAGTGTGTGGTCAACACATGGCCGGTAGATGACACCGGAAGCTGTGGCCTCGCAGGGTGACTCCTGCTGTGATGTCCCCTTACTGTGCTGCGATCTGTGGTGGCTCTGGTAACCTACTTCTGTGTTCTTTGACGCTATCGTAGGATCGTAGCCCTCAGCTCGTTTCTTTCCAGCTGGCGCCGACGTTACCTTTGTCAGGCTGCGTTCCCGCTTCAGTTTTTTGGTCAGTTTTGCCCTCTTAAGTGCCCAGGGAATTGAAGGGTGAAGCGATTCTAATAGCGGCGGCAGTCATGTGCGTGTCATACTAAAACACAACATTGTATGAAGCCCAAACCAAGCTCCCTCTGCATATTTAAGCATGGCACAACGTTCTACAGCACCCTGCAGGCTCTGTGCAGCCTGGGACTAGCTGCTTTTTAATGCAATTCGTCCCAAAGTAATTCGGACCGAAGCGGATTTTGACAGAAAATTCGGCGAAGTCGGCGAACCAAATTTTTTAGAAATTCGCCCATCTCTAATGGGAATCTTTGAATGTAACTGTTGCTTCCACAGTTATTCTTTACAGCCTGTGGAGCTGTCCAGTGGTTCAGGAATTTTAGGATAAGTTGATGGTATTCACAAGAAATCATCTGACCAATTATATCACTAACAACCCATTGTGGTCCATATTTGGTCACATAGACACTCAGGAGACCTCTTGTGCACCGGGAAGTAGAAAGGTCTTGTATATAGTCTCAGCTGCATTCATAAAACTATTTTGAACACATGGATATATGAGTCCCCCAAACCGTTCAAACTGTTTCTGGAGAAACTCTCCTTTATTATGGAAATGGTTTGAGCGGAGGCTTTGTTTAGGAAGGAATTGCACAACCACAAAAGTTTTGATGTATGGCGAAGCTTCATCCCATATTGCCAGGGAGAATCCAGATGGCCATTAGAGATTGCTTCAGCTTATCCACCTGGTTTCAGAAACAGACACTAATGGGAGACCCGCCAATACACTGCACATAAACTAAACTCACTTGGTTTTCCATACAATAAATCAGGCGGCGGGAGTAGCCTAAAGTCAGATAGTCCAATTGCATTATCAATTGGAGATGTAGGTGGTGGAGAAGGTGGCTCGGTGTTTTAAATATGTAGTTTTAACATGTACCGTGAATAATTAAAAAATGCTTACAATTGTAAGGGTGGGAGTTGCTGCCCCTACCACGAGAGTCCCCAATGTCTGAATAGATCTTAAGTGAATGTTCACACAACAAAGATTTCTAGGCAGATTCCAGGTGGCTGACACCAGGACAGGTCAGGAAAGGAGCAAGAATTCAGTAATGGGAAGGCAATGGAAACAAACGCTCAGGATGCAAAGCGCAGCTGATACGTACCCGGAGTGTGGAGCGCTTTTGGACAGGTGCCAAAAGCGGACTCCATTATCTCCTATGGGCTTTCACTTGCGTAAAACGCAATAAGAATTGACATGTCAATTCTTAAAGCGGATGCGAAAAGCGCAGGAGAGCCCTCAAAAGCGCATCGCTGATCTCCCTTGGGAACAGCGATGCGCTTTTGCCATTCATCTCAATGTTAATCCCACTGACAATTGTTAGATCCATTTTGTGGATTCGTAAAACGGATCACAAAAACGCCGTGTGAACAAGCCCTTACCCGGCCGCGCTCTTGCTGCAGCCTCTGTCCCGTGGCGGCCCTGCTCCCTAGGGCGAACGCTCGCCGGCAGTGTTAAATTTAAAGGGCCAGTGCACCGGTAATTCATTATTGCCAGTCGCTGCCCCTATTTAAGCCTACCTCTTCCTGGTTACCTTGCCGGATCTTTAGTGCCTTACCGCCTACTGAGAAAGTGTTCTTTGAGTTTCGCCCCGATTACCGTATACCATACCTTCTGGCCTCCGTCCCTCGACCACGAACCTTTGCCGCCTGTCCTGACCTTATTGCCTGTCCCGGACTACGAGCCTGCCTGACAATTCTGTACCACGCTATACCTCGGCTGCCACCGCAAGCAAGTCACGTCAGGGGTAGCGACCTGGTAGTTTCCCGCCGCAGCAAGTCCATCCCATTTTGCGACGGGCTCTGGTGAAAACCGGGACCTACTTAGATTCCGCGCCCTGGCGTGGCTATCACCTTCGCTTGCGGTAGTCCAGCGGATCCACTATCCCGGCCGTTACAAGCAACAGGAAGGGTATAAGGAGCGGGCTCAGTGAGTAAGTTGGTCAGATAATGCTTCTGTTAGATACAGCTGACATCTTCCCCTTACAGCAGGGACCACAGCTAGCTCCGATCTCTGCTATTAAAGCTTTTAGACGTCATGACTGCGCATTCTTCCTCTCTCTGATCGGCACGCCCCAGACTAGATTGTAGTGTGCCAGGAGGTTGCAAGGGAACCTGGAAGCCTAATGATGCCATGTTACAGCTCCTATTACTTCCTGCCTCAAATGATCGAGCCCCTCAGTGATCAAGTACCATAGGG
This sequence comes from Phyllomedusa bahiana, assembly GCA_025379985.1. Taxonomy (NCBI): domain Eukaryota; kingdom Metazoa; phylum Chordata; class Amphibia; order Anura; family Hylidae; genus Phyllomedusa; species Phyllomedusa bahiana. The sequence goes on along the minus strand of JAODAL010009267.1, from coordinate 30,393 downwards.
GAATTACGAGTATACAGTAAGTGTTAAAATAGAATAAAAAGTTTTGAAAATAAAATATTAAAAGTTCAAAACACTCCCTTTTAGGCCCGGTTCACACGGCTTATTGCGAGACGGATTTCGCCCACAATTACGCCGACTTCGTGCAGCTCACCGGCCCCATAGACATTCATTATCCACGGCGCGTATTCCGCCTGGATAATGTGCATGTCACTTTCTCCCCCCCCTCGCCGTATTCGCAGAGTGGGGAGGGAGACGGAATCCATAATTCTCTATGAGAACTGTGGATTACCCTAATGACAGGGACGGATTTCAGCCGTACTGCAGCGCAAATACGGCGCGCAATACGGCTGAAATCAGTGCCCAGATCAGCCGTGTGAACATCGCCTTACCATTTTAGAAATAAAAATGTAAACATTACACATAATTGGAATTGCTGCATCCATAAAAGTCTGATCTATTAAAATATAACATAACTTACCCTGTACTCTGAACACCGTAGGGAAAAAAATTCCAAACCTCAAAACTGCAATTTTAGGGTCATTTCACATCCCCCAAAAAAGTGGAACAAAGAGTCATCAAAAAGTCGCATGTATCCCAAAATGGCACCAATAAAAAGCAGACTTTAGCCCATGAAAAATGCACCATCATTCAGGTCCACAAAGAAAAACAGAAAATGGCGCTGCAGCACAAACTTATAATCTAGACAAAGTTTTTATTTTGTAAAAAGTACTAAAACATAACATGTCGTTTATACCAAGCAGTGAACTCAATAAATGCAATTTTTTGGGGGGAGTTTTCCTAGTACATTCTATGGTATGGCCATTAAAAACTTCTCCTGCAAAACACAAGCCCTCATATGACTATACAGATGGAAAAATAAAAAAGGCTATGGCTCTCTGAGGCCAGGGTGCAAACAACGACAACCAAAAATCTTAAAACTGCTGCATTGTTAAGGGGTTAAAATTATATTTTATAGGACTGGGCAACCCCTGTAACTTAACTTTTATGTTTTTCCTGCTCCTTGTTCTTCATCTTTCATCATCCATTTAAAGGGGTGTTGCATTTCTTAAACTCCCTCTTTGAGGTCAGCTAAGGGCATGTCCCCATGGCACGGGTTTGCGGGCAGTTTTGCAGACCGACTGAAAAGCCAGACTTAAACGAACACACCGGGCTTCTATGAAAAACACCTGCAGCAGTCCCCACTGCACGGGTTTTCCGCCCAAAAAACATTGTGCATGTTCATTCTTCCGTCCAGTTTTCGGACGGAATATGAACATGTGAATGGGAAGGGGAAGGGCTTTTCTCCGCTCATCGCCGATCGGTATTTATCCGCTGCTGTGTAAACGGGCCCTAATAGTTCACTACAAGCCGACCTCAGAGATGGCCGTGCTTGCGCAGTTCTCCCCTTTTTCTTCTATGGCAATTATGAATATAGCTAAGCGAGTGTGCTTGGCTATATTTGGAACTCCCTTAGACATGAATGAGGAAGAGCTGCGTAAGTGTGGTCATCTCCCCAATATATATCAAACTACCCAATGTGTTAGTGGCTGTTGGCTCAGCGGCATGATGCATAGTCCCGCCCAGGTTGTAGATGGGAGTGCGCACTGTATGTTGAAGCTGCATAGTGTGGGGACAAGTGAGAGAGAGAGAGACTGAGACTGTGCAGTCCCATATAAAAAACACTTTTGCAACGCAGATATGCAGTCCCATGTAAAACAGAGAGAGAACACAGCTGTACTGTGCAGTCCCACATAAAACACTTTTGTAACACAGATGTGCAATCCCATGTATAACACAAAGAGAACACAACTGTACTGTACAGTTCCAATAAAACACTTTTGTGACACAGATGTGCTGTCCCATGTAAAACACAGACAGATAAAGCATATAGTCTTGTTCTGCAGATCTGTAGAGGTCAGAGGTAAAATAATCTGCAGGATTTATCACTATGTAAGAGAGAAACAGAGAAAAAAAATCACCCATCTTTCCCAGAGTCCTGAATGTCAAATTCCCATAATAGTTACAAAGTACATAGAGAGAGCAATAAATTTAGATATACACTATCGAGTTACACTTAGCCTGAGGAATCATTGGAAGTGAAAAGCTATGTGTACACAGCAAATACTGAAATGCCATTGTATTTTGGACGGCATTTTGTCTTTTGCTGTGTGCACATAGCCTTAGTCTCGGACAGCTGAGAACCTCTCCCTTCCCCCAGCTCACACAGAATGAATCATCAACTGCACAGTGTGAAGATACTCCCTGCTGGGAGAAGAAACACGCCCCTCCATTTCACAAGCTATGCTTGGCAACCAGCAGAAAAGCTTGCCAAATGCTGTAGCGAGACAACCCCTTTAAGTTACATAGCTACGTAGTTTTTAAGGCTGAAAAAGGATATACATCCATCCAGTTCAGCCTATTTTGCTTAACTGTTGATCCAGAGGAAGGCAAAAAAAAACATGAGATAGAAGGCAATTGTCCTCATTTAAGGGAAAAAATTCCTTCCCGACTCAAATCTGGCAATCAGAATAAATCCCTGGATCAACAACCCTTCCCCAGAATCCCGGTCACTAGAACTTGTTATATTATTACATCTAGAAATGTATCCAGACCCTTCTCCAGAATCCGGTCATATAAACTTGTTATTTTTTTACATCTAGAAATGTATCCAGACCCTTCTCCAGAATCCCGGTCACTATAAACTTTTATTTATTACATCTAGAAATGTATCCAGACCCTTTCTCCAGATCCTGGTCACTATAACTTGTTTATTTTTACATCTAGAATGTTCCAGCCCCTTTTCTCCAGAATCCCGGTCACTATAACTGTTATATTATTACATCTAGAAATGTATCCAGACCCTTCCCCAGAATCCCGGCCCACTATAACCTGTTATATTATTACATCAAAAAATGTATCCAGACCCTTCTTCGGGAATCCGGTCACATTAACTTGTTCTATTATTACATCTAGAAATGTATCCAGCCCCTTCTCCAGAATCCTGGTCACTATAACTTGTTAAAATTACATCTAGAAATGTATCCAGCCCCTTCTCAGAATCCGGTCACTATAACCTGTTATATTATTACATCTAGAAATGTATCCGACCCTTCTCCAGAATCCTGGTTTCACTATAACTTGTTATTTATAACATCTGGAAATGTACCCAGACCCTTCCCAGAATCTGGTCACTATAAACTGTTATATTGTTACATCTAGAAATTTATCCAGACCCTTCTCCAGAATCCTGGTCACTAAAACCCTGTTATATTATTACATCTAAAATGTATCCAGACCCTTCTCCAGAACCCCAAAGACACTATACCTGTTATATTATTACATCTAGAAATGTATCCAGACCCTTCTCCAAATCCCGGTCACTATAACCTGTTATATTATTACATCTAGAAATGTACCCTAGACCTTCTTCAGAATCTGGTCACTATAACTTGTTATATATTACATCTAGAAATGTATCTAGACCCTTTTTCAGAATCCCGGTCACTAAAAACTTGTTATATTATAACATTGGAAAGGTATCCAGACCTTCTCCAGAATCCCGGTCACTATAACTTGTTATATTATTACATCTAGAAATGTATCCAGACCCTTCCCCAGAATCCTGGTCACTAGAACTTGTTCTAATATTTCATCTAGAAATGTTTCCAGACCCTTCTCCAGAATCTGGTCACTAGAACTTGTTTATTATTACATCTAGAAATGTATCCAGACCCTTCTCCAAAATTTCCCGGTCACTATAACTTGTTCTATTATTACATCTATAAATGTATCCAGACCCTTTTCCCCAGAATCCCGGTCACTATTACTGTTCTATTATTCCCATCTAAAAATGTACCCAAAGACCCTTTCCAGAATCCCGGTCCTATAAACATGTCTATTATTACATCTAGAAATGTATCCAGACCCTTCTCCAAATCACGGTCACAGAACTTGTTATATTTTACATCTAGAAATGTATCCAGACCCTTCTTAAATCCTGGTATTTAAACTTGTTATATTATTACATCTAGAAATGTATTCCAGACCCTTCTCCCCAGAATCCTGGTCACTAGAACTTGTTTATTATTACATTAGAAATGTATCCAGCCCTTCCCCAGAATCGGTCCAAAACTTGTTTATTTTTAATCTAGAAATGTATCCAACCTTTCTCCAGAATCCCGGTCACTATAACTTTTTTCATTACATCAAAAAATGTATCCCCCCTTTCTCCAGATCCTGGTCACTGAATTTTTAAATTTTTATTACATCTAGAAATGTCCCAGACCTCTCCAGAACCCCCGGGTCACATAACTTGTTATATTTTACATCTAGAAATGTCTCAGCCCCCTTCTCCAGAAATCCTGGCACTATAACTTGTTCTATTATTTCATCTAGAATGTCCCCAACCCTTCTCCAGAACCCTGGTCACTAAAATTTGTTCTATTATTAATCTAGAATGTATCCAGACCCTTTCCAGAATTCGGGTACTAGAGTTTTTAATTTTTCCTCCATAAATCATCCAAACCCCTTTTGAATTCTGTTATTGAATTCACCTGACAATTTCCCCGCGGCAGGAGTTCCACAGTCCCCATGTTTAAAAAGAAAAAAATCCCTTTCTATCTTTTTGCAAAAACTTTCTTTCCTTAATAGAGGATCCCCCCTTTTTTGGGGATACTGTTTTCTGTTTTTACTTTTTATACTTCCTTCCAGGCGGGAAGTAGTTGAACCGCCTCTTTTTTAAAACCCCCTAAGCCGGTGCAAATGGCAGCCTCCGCTGTTGGGGGAAAATAAACCCTGTGCATTTATTAATCTATAACAGGGGCATGATGGGTTTTTAGTTTCCCCAAAAGCTGGGGGGGCCGCGTTTTGGAGGATGTGGCCCAATGCATTGTATAGGCAATGATTGGGCAGGGGTGTTTAAACTGGCGGCCCCTCCAGTGTTGGGAAAAATACAACTCCCATCCCTGCATTAGTATAATCTAAACAGTGGGCATGATGGGAGTTGTAGTGTCCCAACAGCTGGAGGGCCGCAGATTGAGGATGCCTGGCCTAATGCATTGTATAGGCAATGCATTAGGGCAGGGGTGTCAAACTGGCGGCCCCTCCAGCTGTTGGGAAACTACAACTCCCATCATGCATTAGTATAATCTAAAACAGTGGGCATGATGGGAGTTGTAGTTTCCCAAAAGCTGGAGGGGCCGCAGTTTGAGGATGCCTGGGCTAATGCATTGTATAGGGAATGCATTAGGGCAGGGGTGTCAAAACTGGCGGCCCCTCCCGCTGTTGGGAAACTACAACTCCCATCATGCATTAGTATAATCTAAAACAGTGGGCATGATGGGAGTTGTAGTTTCCCAACAGCTGGAGGGCTGCCAGTTTGAGGATGCCTGCATTAGGCCATAAACGATCGCGCCATCTAGAGGTGAAGTACCCTGGGGGACTCAAAGTTAAAGTAATAAAAAAAATATTTTAAAATGTAAAAAAAAAAAAAAGAAATATTAAAAAGTTCAAATCCCCATTAGAAAATTACATCTTGTCCTGCAAAATAAAAGCCGTCATAGGTCTATGTAGGTGAAAAATAAAAAAAAGTTATGGCTCTGGGAAGGCGAGGAGGGAAAAACGAGCGTGACCCAAAAAAAAAAAAAAGACTCCATCAGGAAGGGGTTAAGGCACCAAAATGAGTGTTCCCCAGTGTAATCTAATAGCAGATTGTATCCTCGCCATACATGAGGTCTGTCCTAGCCTACTTTGTTACAAGGGCACTTCAGCACATAAACTACATTTTATAGCTACAGTAAAACCTCTAATTATCAAGATACAGTTCTGATGGGTGGACACGTATCATTTTTTGATTACACAAAACCATTTGTCTCAACACCTTCTATTAGTTCGTACATAATTGGTCACCCAGTGATTTGCCCTTTTCAAGTATCACACAACATATGCCATATCTACAGTCCTATCACAGCATATTCTAGAGTTTAAACCCCTTGCAGCTGTAGTGATTTTTGTTTGTTTTTCCCTCTCTGCCTTTCAGGAATCATCACTTTATTTTGACACCTATAAACCTGCTTTTTTGCAGGGCAAGTTTGTACTTCTTTAACTGTACAATTTTCTGTACTCTAAAACATTCTAGAAAACAAAACAAATAAAAATTTGTGGGGTTAATAGGAAAAATACTGAAATAACACCCGATTTTGTGGGGTTTTGTTTTTCTGGAGTTCCCTGTGCAATATAAGTTATGTGTTATGTTTATTCTGCGGGTCAGCATGATTCCAATGATACTAATCTTATATTTCTTTTGTTATGTAGTACTATGTTTAACTCCTTAACGACCGCCCACCGTCTTTTGGCGTCGCCTTTTAGCGTCGCTGCAGACATCGGAGTTTGCGGCGCCCGGCGCCGCAGCAGCGCTAGGTATGGGGCTGTACTACACAGGACCGGGCCTCTAACCCCTGATGACGCCAGGTTAGCTGGTGAAACATGTTGGGGAGGTCAGGCATGACGTTTTAAATTGTGATTTCTCCCCTCTGTCTACAGTGTCACCCGCTGCAGAGGGTATGACAAGGAAACCTTATATGTTTTATGTCCCTCAGATTAGGGATGACTGCCCAAGTAGGAGGCTTGGGATCCCTTACTGGAGTTAGTAAATTATTGTATATATAAGGTTTTCCTGTTAATAGGTGGTGTCCCACCAGACTTGATAATAGAAAAGGAGCTATTCATTCAGAAATGGAAAGGGATAGATTGAGAGGTTAGAAATCAGGTTTTTAAATAGTGTGTATCGAGGTTAAAGGGGTTGTCTCGCTACAAAGAATAGCTTTCAAATTGTAGGGAACACAAAATAAAGACATTTTCCAAATATATTGCTTTCTTCCTCTGTTTTCCCTAAGGAGATACAAGTGAATTTATGGCCTTCCTGGCTATTTCAGTTCCCTCAGTAACAGACCTGTAAACAATTCTCCCCCTGCTGTTTGTTCAATGAGATAACAGTGAGTGATGTCATCACACAGGTCACAGCAGTGTCCTGTGCTGCTCAGCAGTAAAAAGCTTGATTTATGTAAAATAAACAGAACTGTAATTATGGATTTTGTTTTGGGGATCAGATAAGAAGTCCTGTTAGTAGTTTGAGAAGCTAATCTGATCTAATTAGCATCTGAAAGCACAGCATGGCATGGAGCTGTACAAGCACAGAGCTGTATGCAAATGAGTCAGTCTGAACCAGGAAGTGACAGAGTATTTCATTCATGCATTCTCTGAAACTCTGAAGGGAGACAACTCCTTTAAGTGTTATACATAATAAAAGTTACGTTTTAGTGTTTTACAGATAGAGAACTGATACAGTTTAAGTTTGCCTATGGCAAAATAGTAAATATAGTGATAAAAAGTCACTCTCTTGGAGACTATTTGTATACACTGGTAACACTAAAGATATGACACTTTGTAAAAATGTAAAGTAGTCAGTGTACAGTTTGTTAACAGTGTAAGTTTGCTGTGCCCTCAAAACAACACAACACAGTCATCAATGTCTAAACTGCTGGCAACAAAAGTGAGTGCACCCCTAAGCAACAACAAAAGTGAGTACACCTCTTAGTGACAGCAAAAGTGAGTACACGCCTAAGTGACAGCAAAAGTGAGTACGCCACTAAGTAACAGCGAAAGTGAGTACACCCCTAAGGGACAGCAAAAGTAAGTACACCTCTAAATCTAAACCCCAATTTGCCATTTTCCCTCCACAGTTTCATGTGCCTCGTTAGTGTTACAAGGTCTCAGGTGTGAATGGGGAGCAGGTGTGTTACATTTGGTGTTTTCGCTCTCGCACTCTCTCATACTGGTCACTGGAAGTTCAACATGGCGCCTCATGGCAAAGAACTGTCTGAAAAAAAGAATTGTTGCTCTACATAAAGATGGCCGAGGCTATAAGACGATTGCCAATACCCTGACACTGAGCTGCAGCATGGTGGCCAAGACCATACAGCGGTTTAACAAGACAGGTTCCCCTCAGAACAACCTCGCCATGGTCAACCAAAGAAATTGAGTGCACGTGCTCAGTGTCATATCCAGAGATTGAATTTATTTCGTTTGTTAGACGCTGTATAAACATCCCCTTCCAAAAAATTATTTACACAATGAATTTTTTTCAACTTGTAAATACGTTTTTTGTGGCTACATCAAATTGTACTGTAACGGCTATGGAGAAGTGGTCCTCTGGAGCACTGAAAGCGGTGGTATAAGCCACGTCAGGGAGCGGCATCTAAGTAGGTCCCGGTATTCACTGAAACCCGCTGCAAGGCAGGTTGGGCTTTCTGCGGCGGGAGCACAGGTGCAGTGTGGTACAGAATCGTATATCAAACTCGAAATCGGGGACAGGCAGGAAGGTCAGGACAGGCGGCAGAGGTTCGTGGTCGAGGGACTGAGCCAAGGGGTACGGCGGACGGAAACACTAGCAAGATCTCAGGAAACACGTTCTCAGTAAACTCAGGGGCACTAAAGATCCAGCAAAGGAATCAGGAAGGGGCAGGGTTTAATAGGGTCAGCGTTCGGTGAATCAGAGCTGGCACGTGCGGCAGGAGCGTGGATAGGTGAGTAGCTGCAGGACAGACCGGAGCAGTGAGCGCGCCGGCGGCCCGACATGCAGGTCGCTGTGCCGCTCACCATCAGGGCACCTGTGACCTGTTGAAAGGATCGCAGGAGTATTCAAAAAATAGAATTTATTCCACAAAAAACAAGCCCTAAGATGGCTCTTGGAGGGTGAAAATAACAAACAAATAAACCAACATGGGCCAGGGGTAAAACAAATTAGAGTAATTATTATGTGTGGAAATACAAATGGGTATTTTTTTTTTTTTTTTAAACTTTTTTCCCCAGAACACTAGGCTGTTTATTTCCCATCTCCTTACCTATATCCCATGCCAAATGTTTAGGTTATCCTCTTAAATGTAGTTTTTCACAATTGCTTGGACAAATTGCAAGCATAACGCGTATTGGGGTGATGTGATGACTTCTGATATTTCCTCTTTATTTGGAGGATTTTCCTCGCTGCTGCAGTGTTTAAAGAGGTTTTGCCACAATCTAATGTTGATGTGGGATCCTCCAAAATGGGTATTTAATCACTTTTCTCAATATGTGTCATTAAAAAAAGTGAAGCCTGTGAGAGCTACAGCCTGACTTACATGCCCTTAGTTTCCTGACTGTTTACATTAGAAACGACCAGGAGCTGATCTGGCCGTGCTTGCGTTGTTTGCACTTCTTATCTGACGGCAGGGCACATGAACGAGCTTTGAACGGACTGGCGAGAAAAGATCCTGTGTCTGCTGTATAGAGAATCCACTGGTTGTTATGTAATTATCTGAGTAAACATGCAGACGCTCCCTGCTCAGCCCTCCTACCTCCCCCCCTGATCAGTTTGTGAACAAATGAAAGAACGCTGCCGGCTGGGAGCTTATATTCTCTCCTGAGCAGATACGAGGGAGAAACAAAACCTCTAGAGCTTGTGCACAATACAGTTATCCTGTGTGGTTTAGCCAAACATGTTTGCTCAACTATAAGAGACTGAGTATCAGCCTCAGGAGTGGTGCATGGGAGGTGGAGCGATGACATCACAGAGGAGGTTCCTTTTTTTTAAAACACAGAAACACAGCACCCCTTTTTTCAAGCCTCAAGAGGGGAACTCACTTCTTGGCAAAACCCCTTTACAGTGAGGTATATTTACTACCACATACTTCTGTCCTGTTTTCTATTGTGCAATGATTACACATCCTGCTATTTATCTTCATTTTCATACGTTAGGGGTTGTATGTCAGTGAAGGGACATTCCTGTACAGGTGTTTTGTTGTTTTATGATTTTTATGTACACAAGGTTCTAATATATTATTAATAAGGAGAATGTTATTATTATTACTCTTTTGGCACATGTTTTGTAGGTTTATTATACAGTATATTTCAAATACAATGTAGTAGATTTTTAATCTTTAATGAGGGCAAATTGCTACATACTGTAGGTACGAACACAACTGTGTTATCATTAAAGGGGTATTCTCACTAAATCGATTGGCTTTAAATATGTAGGCAAACGTACATAAAGACTATTACATAATACATTGCTGTTCTGATTTTGCTTCCTTTCAGAGTTCAAGTGGTTCTGGTCGGGATGGTGATGTCATTTCCTGCTGTGTCTTAGCAGCAGAACAGGAGCTGGTTTATGTTTCTCACTTTAACCCTTGAGAGCTGTTCTCTGTCAGCCCTGGCTGGAATGGTGACATCCAGTGGGTAGGCAGAAGTAGGCAACCGCTTAGGGCTACTACCTTTGCCTATCAGGAAGGAGGCGCAATTATGTATGGATCCGATAGCTGGCACCTGCTTCATACACAGCAGGTGCCTGCTATTGATTACAGCCAGCACCTGTCTTCAGCATCCCGGACCAGAGATAACTTAATTCCAGCCTTTTAACTACTTAGATATCACGGCTAACATGACCGCAGCACCCTAGCAGTTATTCAGGAGTGGGTGCTTCCTAATACCTCCTACTTGGCTCACCTGTGAGTACTGACTGGCAGTTATTGCAGCTGGGAGCCTAATCAAAACCCCCGTGCCTGCCAACTGCCCATATAATGCCCTGCAAGAGGCTAGAGGCAGGGTATAATAGGAGAGCTGTAATTGTACACTGTTTTGCCTTATATTAGTATTGCAGAATAGTGTATATGTACCATGTATAATAGGGAGAAAAAAGTTACAAAAAAGTAAAAAAAAAAAAAAATTAGAATTTTTTTCACTTTGCCTCCCTAAAAATTGGAATGAAAAGTGATCAAAAAGTCACAGATATTCGAAAATGGTAGCAATGAAATCCACACTTTACTCCGCAGAAAACAAGCCCCCATCCATAGACAGAAAACTAAAAAAAAAAAGGAATTGGTCTCAGAAAATACTACTGCAAAGCAAATAAAAAAAGTCATCAAAATCGTACTGGTATGCGAAATAAAGATTGCATACCATTGACACCACACCTCCAAAAAATGGTGGAATTGTGCTTTATTTTTTTTGCTATTTCACCTAGGTCAGGAGTACGTAACCAAAGGTGCCATGCGTCAGTCCACTATATTTACTATTTTTCCATAGGCAAACTTAAACTCTATCAGTTCCCTATAGAACACTAAAACGTAACTTTTATTATGTATAACTCTTAACCTCTATACACACTATTTAAAAACCTGATTTCTAACCTCTCAATGTATCCCTTTCTACTTCTGAAGGAAGGAATAGCTCCTTTTCCATTATCAAGTCTGGTGGAACCCCACCTATTAACAGGAAAGCCTTATATATACAGCAATTTACTAACTCCAGTAAGGGATCCCAAGCCTCCTACTTGGGCAATCGTCCCTAATCTAATGGACACAAGACAAATAAGGCCCCCTTGTGACACCCTCTGCAGCGGGTGGCACTTGTAGACAGAGGTGAGAAATCACAATTTAAAACGTCATGCCTGACCTCCCAACAGGTTGCACCAGCTAAACTGGCTTCATCAGGAGTTAGAGGCTTGGGATCCCTTACTGGAGTTAGTAAATTGCTGTATATATAAGGCTTTCCTGTTGGTAGGTGGTGATCCACCAGACTTGATAATAGAAGGGGAGCTATTCCTTCCTTCAGAAGTAGAAAGGGTTAAATGGTGAGGTTAGAAATCAGGTTTTTAAATAGTGTGTATAGAGGTTAAGTACATAATAAAAGTTAAGTTTTAGTGTTTTATAGATAGAGAACTGATAGAGTTTAAGTTTGCCTATGGCAAAATAGTAAATATAGTGATCAAAAGTCACTCTCTGTTCTATTGTGAGATTCCCATTTTTTTGGGAGACTATTTGATGCATCAGTCCATGGCCAAGAATTAAAAATTAATAAGGGGTAAGGGGGGATAAGAGTGCTATTTTCAAAAAAGATGTCCCACTTTCCACATTTAACTGCTGGAATAAAAATTTCTACTTTCATTCCTGGGAGAAGTATAACGTATCCTTATTGGAACACCTTTTTAAGGGTCCAACTCTTTGTTCCTTTTCTCAGTTAGCTACAGTTTTCCATCTCCCCAAAGCCTTTTTTTTTCCAATACCTTCAACTTCGACGTAGAATCCAAGAATTTAATTGGCCTTCGTCCACTCCCTTCAACCCAAACTTTTACAACTTTCTTTGTGGGAAACCAGTTTACGCAAAAGGCCTCTCTCTGGTCTTTCAGAAGATTTTGACCAAGGATAGACCCGAGAAATTCCCTACTATGCTTAAAGGGGTTTTGCCACGATCTCCGTTCATACCTTCTGCCTCCAGCTCTTCAGCTCTGTGTGCTCAAAAGGGGGCGTGTGTGATTTGTTTGAATTGCTTATCATGTGACCCAGCAGGATGACATCACCAGGCCTATCCTCTCTCTAGTCAAAGAAAGGTCTGTTTATGTAAAGCATTGTGAGTAGCTGAGAGGTAAAGTTTTTACCTCCAGGCACAAGGGTCCTAGGTTCAAATCCCTGAAGGAACCTAACCTGTGGATTTTTTTTTTCTCTTTATCAATGCACAGACCTCATTGAGGTTTCTTTTTTTTATTTATTTCAACTGTTTGACTAATTACTAACGTACAGAGGATGGGAGGAGAATGACAGCACCCAGGGTTTGAACACTCAGTAGCTGCCTGAGAGGAGAGGTGATGTCTGAGCATGTGCGGCCAGGACTGAGAACTTCACAGCCCTGGTCGTATCCCTCGGAGATGAGCTGTAAACAATGGATCACTAAAGGAGCAGCTAAATCAAAAATGGTGCAGAATTTTTAATAATGATGAATGAGGAAAATGTTTATTATTTCATTTGCAAGCTTCCCACGTCAATTTTACTTTGTGGCAAAACCCCTTTAAATGGGAAAAGGAACTTAATTGCTGCTTTTCCATAGATTAATGGAATCAGGCTCACTCCTTGCCCTTTAAATTATCCAAATGTGGTAATCGCATAGAGACGATGCACAAAATTTAGCTCCAGTGGTATTTTCCCCCTACCAGATTGGCCCATATATATGCAGGTTCTTCAGAGTTAGAAGGGCTGTGGGCAACAAGGTACTATGCTCCATGTATGATGGGGTTGCCCAATTATTAAAAATTTCTGGCTCTCGATATCCGCGCTACTGTTTGAAGTCCTACTTTTTTCTTTCACCTTAAAACCTGAACTAGTGGTCCTGAATATAGGTTTGGCAGATATTCCCCCCTCATTCAGAACCATTTTTTTTTCCATACTCTTATCGCTGCTAGAACGGCGATTGCTTTTAGATGGAAGAATCCATCTCCACCCTCCCTTTCAGAGGTAATCTGACGCATGAATTTTAATTGCCTATGCGAAATAAGATTAGTAGATTCCCCATCTTTTTGCTATAAAAAAAAGGAAACTTTGGGAGTTGTGGATCAAGTCAAAATGTTATACCTCTCAAATCTTTTTGGCTCACGTTTCCCTTCGTATTTTAAGTGTCTGCTTTCGTGGTCTTTGACATTCTTTTTACTGAGACATATCCTTATATTGTTTCTCAGGTTATGGTTTCTTTTTGTTTTCTAAAAGTGAGTATTATATTGTATTTAACTCACTCAAAAGGGTCTGGTCTTTGTCTACTGGTTCTCATAGGTCTGAGAGCCATACATTTTCTGTGTACCTACCTGTGTAGGGGCTTGTTTTTTGCGGGATGAGTTGACGTTTTTATTGGTATAATTTTTTTGGGGGACAAGACTTTTTGATCAGTTTTAAATCCGTTTTTTGGAAGGCAGGGTGAAGAAAATACTGCAATCCTAATAGTGTTTTTTATTTTTATTTTTAACAGCTCTCAACATGCAGTATCCGTAATAAGTTAGCTTTACTCTGTGAGTCGATACGATTCTGGCGATAACCAATTTATATAGTTTTTTATGTTGAAGCACTTTATAAAAAAAAAAAGTGTTTTTAGTGTGTAAAAGAATATTTATGCATCGCTATCTTCTGAGAGCCATTACTTTTTTATTTTTCCGTATACAGAGCTGTGTAAGGACTTTTTTTTTTTTGCAGGATGAACTGACGTTTTAGTTGGTCCAACGTTGGCATTTATATGGGGGTTTTTGATCGCTTTTTATTCCATTTTATGTGCTGTGGGATGAACAAAAATCTTAAATCTGTGAGTTTTTTCTTGTATTTGTTTTCACGGCGTTCAGCGTACGGGTTAATTAACATGACAGATTTATAGGGCAGGTCGTTACACACGCGGCGATACCAAATATGGGTACTTTATTTATTTTTGATCTTTTTTGGGGCGATTGGCGTTTGTAAAGGGGAAAAGGGCGGTATACGTGTTTTTTTATTTTATTTTTCGGGTTTGTGTTTTACTTATTTTTCAAATGTTTTACTTTTTCACATTTTATTTTTTTTACTTTTCCCCACAGGGGATTTGAATGAGGGATCTTCAGATCCCTCATTCAATAGGAATCAGTACATAGCTTGTTGCTGTGCACTGGTTCCTATGGTAACTGTCAGTCAAGATGCCGGGCCACGCCCACAGCGCACGGCCATGCGTAGTGACGTCACAGACAACCCGGAAGGCCTTCTCTGCCTCGTGATGTCTGTCAGAGGCAGGAGCTGCACGGATCGCACGATCCGTGCGCTGCTGCCGCCGACAGAGACTCAGGAGGAGCGATCTCCTCCTGCGTCTCCCTTAGTTATTGCGACCCGATCATCGCGATAATTAAGGGGTTAACCGCCCCTCCCCCCCCGGAGCGATCCGGGGTCGGGGCCGACGCTGCGGGATGACAACCCGCGCCGATCGCGCGAACTCTGCTTGAGAGTTCGTGCGATCCTCAGGACGTATCCATACGTCCAGGGGCGTGAAGGGGGTTAAAGAGTGTCCCTTTAATCATATTTTCCCTATTTGCCTAGGGCACTAAAATGCCTTGTTGCGGTCCTAAAAACATCACTCCCTCCTGTATCCTATTAGCACCACAGGAGCTTGTTTATCTTTGTTATTGACCACATCTCTCTGATCTTGAAGTGGCCAGAACTGCCTGGATGGGGGACCCCACCCCCCTGCTGTCCTTATTGAAACCCAAATGACTTTTTTCTTTTCTTTTTTTGAAAAAACTTTAACCTTCTAGAGCTCTGTAGCCTTGTGCCCTGCTGTTATAACCCCTCCAACCCCCAAATGAAACACACTAACATCCCACAAAGAAAACAAGCGAAATTTTCAGTCACTCTGATAAAAAGTGGGGGCCTGAAGCTGTCGAGAAGAATGGGTTTCTGTGAAACAGCATGGTGAAGCACCCAAAATAAAATTTTCACTGGTCACCCCACAAAAGGAATATTGGGGATTTTTTTTGGGCCCCCAGTGAAAAGGGAAAAGCCCAATTGTAGAGTTTTAAAACGGGGACAAAAGGGGCAACAAAAAAAAAAAGGACGGGGTGGAAAGCAATCCCCCAAAAGATTAGAAAGGGGTTGGGGTTTTTTTAGTTTAAGAAAAGACGGCTTGGGGGGGACAAAAATAAAAAATTTTAAAATAAAATCAAAGGTAAATAAGAGAACCTCCCCCAAGATTTATTTTAACCCAACTGAAACTAGAACAAGGGGCATCCTCTACGTCTTCAGGAAAGAAAGTTTTTTTATATAAACATAAAAAGGGGATTTTACTTTTAGAGCAGTGAGACGTGGAACTCTTTTCCAAAGGGAAAATTTTAAAGGTGAATTAAACTAACAAGTTAAAAAAAGGGCCCGGGATACATTCCAAAATTTTAAAAAATAAAACAATTTAATAGTGACCGGGATTCTGGAAAAGGGGTCTGGATACATTTCTAGATGAAATAAAGAACAATTTATAGTGCCCAAAAGGATTCGGAGAGGGCCGATACATTTCTAAAATTAATAATATAACAATTTATAGGACCAGGTTTCGGGAAAAGGGGTCTGGATCTTTTCCCTAGATGTAAAAAATATAACAAGTTATAGTACCAGGATTCGGGAAAAGGGGGCCCGGGAAAACATTTCTTTAAATTTTAAAAAAAACAAGTTAAGTGACCAGGTTTCTGGAGAAGGGTCGGGATACATTTCTTTAGTAATAAAAAAAACAAGAAAAAGTGACCGGGAAAATTCGGAAGGGTCTAAAATACTTTTCTAGTTTTTAAAAATATAACAATTAAAGTGACTGGGTTTCTGGAGAAAGGGTCGGAAAAACTTTTTCTAGTTTTAAAAATATAACAAGTTTTATGACCCGGGAAATTCGGGGAAAAGGGGTCTGGTTTCTTTTCTAGAGGGAAATAATACCGTATAAACTCTATTAAGCCGACCCATTTAAAAGCCGAGGTCCCCTACTTTTGCCCCAAAAAAAAAATGGGGAAAGTTTAAATTGACCAGTAAAAGCCTAGGGGTGGAAAACGCGGCGGCTACGGGAAAAATTTTAAAAATAAAAATGGAAAACCAATAAAATTACATACCGTTTTAATGTCCCCCCATGGGAAATTTTAAAGGCGATATAAGGCCTCATGGGCAGGTAAAAAGGCCCCATAGGCAGGTATAGGGCCCCAAAAAGGGCCCAACGATTTTCCCCAATGGGCAGGTATAGGGCCCCAAAAGGGGAAATAGGAAATGTAATAACTTTTTTATATGCCCCCCCAAAAGCAGTTTATGGGCAGGTATATGGCCCCTACCCGGGAAAGGGGGCAGGTAAAAGGGCCCCATAGGCAGTGTAAAGGGGCCCCCCATGGGCAGGAAATATGGTGGGCCCCTGAAAGGCGGGAAAGGGCAGGCGAAAGGCAGGTATAGGGCGGGCAGTGGGCGGGGTATAGGGGCAGGTATGGGGCTTTCTGGGGGCGGTAAAAGGGCCAGTTTGAAAGCAGGTATAGGGCGGGGTATAGGGAAGGTTTTAAAGGCATTTATGGGGGCAGGCTGGGGCGGTTTTTTAAAAAAAGGTTTAAAAGGGGCAGGCTGTAGCAGGAAAATTATGGAAAGGTAAGGGCATCTGAAAGGCGGGTTTATGGCGGGTTTATAGGGCGGGCCTGTGGGCATTTTTAAAAAATAAAAAAAAAACCAATTTAAACCGGGCTCCCCGCGCAAACCGTCCCCCGGGCCTCTCCGTCTTTTTCCCCCCTGGGAAAACAGGGGGGTAAATTTTCTTTCGGGCCCGGGCCACGGCAGCAAAAACACACGTTTTCCTGTCCCCGGAAACCCCCGGGAAAAGCTGCGAGCGCGGCCCCCCCGGGAGTCCACGGGGGCACGGAGCGCTCGCTCTGTCCCCCCCGTGGAAACCCTTTCACCAAAATGCCTCCGGGGAGTGCATATAGGGGGAAGGATCGGGGACGGGCCCGGGCCAGCGCAGCGCCGGGAACCCCGTGCGCTCCCCTGGGCCCTACAGTTTTTATATCGCCCATAGGGTCGCATATAGTTTAAGCGTCCCGTGGGCGAACGGCCTTTGGGGTTGACTCAATAAAACTGAGGGGATTTTTTTACACCCAAAAAATTTTTTGTGCGGGAAAAAACTCGCTTATACCGAGTATATAGGGTTTTTAACAAGTTTATTGACCGGGTTTCGGAAAGGAGCTGGAAACTTTTCTAAAAAGTAAAAAATATAAAAAGTTATAGTAAACCAAAAATTCTGGAAAAGGGGTCGGGGAAAACTTTTCTAGATGTAAAAATAGAACAATTTAAATAGAGAGGGGGAAAACAAAGAAAAGGGGTCGGTAAAATTTCAAAGATGTAATAATATAACAATTATATGACCGGGTTTCTGGAAAAGGGGTCTTGGGAATAATTTCTAGATGTAAAAAAAAGAAATTTTTAATGGGTGACCGGGAAATTCTGGAAAAGGGGACGGGATACTTTTCAAGATGAAATAATAAAACCCAATTTTAAAAGAGCCCCCCGGGGATTCTGGGAAAAGGGGTCTGGTACATTTCAAATTTAATAATATAACAATTTTAAGTGCCGGGGGATTCGGAGAAGGGTCGGGGATACTTTTTTCAAAAAGGTAATAAAAAAACAATTTAAAGTGCCAGGTTTTCGGGAAAGAAGGGCCCGGGATACATTTCAGATGAAATAATAGAACAAGTTATAGGGGCCCCGGGATTCGGGGAAAAGGGGGTTTTGGATAAATTTAGATGTAAAAATAGAAAAGGGAAAAAGGGGGACCGGGATTCGGGAGAAGGGCCCTGGGGGGACTTTTTCCTAGATGAAAATAATATAAAAAGGGTTCTAGTGCTGGGATTCTGGAAAGGGGTCTGGATAAAAATTTCAAGATGTAATAATATAACAAGTTATATGCCGGGATTCTGGAAAAGGGTCTGGTACATTTAAAAGATGTAAAAATTATAACAAGTTTTTAATGACCGGGATTCTGGAGAGGGGCCCTTTTGATCCAGGGATTTTTTCCCCGTTTGGGCCGTTTGGAGTCGGGAAGGGGAATTTTTTTCCCAAAAATGGGAAAATTTGGCTTCCACCTTAGGGGGGGTTTTTCCCTTCCTGGATAAACCTAAAAGCAAAATTGGCTGAACTAGAGGATGTTTGTCTTTTTTCTTTCTTACAAACTAATTTCAATAAGAGATCTAATAGAGATACATTAGGATCTTTTGTTTTTTTTTTGGGGCCTTTTTTCCCTCTTTGTCCCCCAGTTTGGTCCCGGGTGGAAAATGCTTTTACACAATGGATTAGCATCTTATCTCGAGACCCTGGTGCTCATATAAAAGATGTAGTCCTTGCTTCCCCCCGGGAAAAAACATTCAAAAAAAACCCTTTTCATTTCCATGTCGGAAAAGCAACCCTCCTTTACTTTTTTTTCGGGCCCTCTCTCTAAAGGTTATCCTTTTTTGTAGTTTTTTGGGAACTTGTTAAATTTTTGGGGGAAAATGAATGCCCTAAATTAAATTAAAAGGGTTTTCTCGCCGTGCTGCTTCACAAAGCCAAAAGCAGTTTGGAGTTTCCCAACGCATCCTGCCTTTCCCCAAAAGGTTTGGGGGGGAAAAAAAAAATGGCCCTATAGAATTTGATTACCCATTATTTTGGGGTTTTCCAAGCTATTCAAATTTTGCATGACATGAGAGCGGGAGATCTTATCTATGGAAAAAGACTTCAAGCTCAAAGTAAAAAATTTTTTTATCCCTTTTTTTTAGAAAATTAAAACACTCTGGGGGAGATTTATCAATAGTGTCTAACCCCTTAGACGTTTTAACGTTAGACAGACAGTCTTACAACGCGCCCCCATTTTCAAGTGTTGATAAACTGGGGGCAGGGTTTGAACGTCTAGTCCAATTTGTACCACATTTTTAGTTTGGGTTACTTTAAAACCCCGAAATGCAAAAAAAAATTTTGGTGGGTTTTTTTCACATTTTAAGGCCCCACCCCCTTTCCCCTGAAAAACCCCCTCCCCCTTTTCGAGGCCACACCCCTTTGTCCCCGGGCAAGGAGCAAACATCTAAAACGGCTAAAAACACATAGTTTAAAATTTTGGGGGGAAAAAAACTTGTAAATTATTTTTTTTTGCAAATTTAGCCGAATTCTGGCGAAAACGGGTTTTTATAAAAACTGCCCCTCTGTTTTTTAAACTGGGAGCGTCCTGTGGGGCCCCACCCGTGGCGACATCCTCCCGCTCCAATAAGACCAAAAAAACCAAAAAGAGAGAAGGGGAGAGCAGGACGGTAAAAAAAAATAAAAAAAATTTTTTGCCACTCAGAGCAATAAAATCTTTATCTCCTCAACAAAGCAAAAAAAAAAACCCTTTCCCTGTTTCCCCAAAATAAACCTTTACTTATTTTTCAAAAAAATGGGCAAAAGTGACTTTCTGGGGCTTGAAAACTTGAAGGGCCCACAAACCCCCCTCCCATCCTGTGAGATGTGTGTGTTTTCAGTATCTTTTCTCTTTCTCCCCCCCCCCCCCTATCCCTCCTCATTTTTCACTGTCTCCTGTCCTGGGATGTTCGGGACCTGTGGTGACATCGCAGTCACATGACCTACCGGCACCGGTCCTTCAAAACTCTTCTACAACAATATGTCACAGGGCCGTTTCTCGGGGTGAGCGGGGCTTGGGAACACCCGCCCCCTCCCCCCACCTTTCTCTCTGCCCACCCTTAGGGACAGCCCTGTGTATGGGGAGCTGCAGCAATGATTTCCGCTATGTCTTATTTTCGGGGGGGTGCCTTATATTAGGGAATTCAACAAAATCTCTGCTATGTCTTACTTTCGGGGGTGTCTTATTTTCAGGGAAACACGGTATATTTGGAAAAAGTATTCATTTACCATTCCCTATATGTTGAGTGAGACAACAACTTTCTTTTATATTAACTTTCCACTCTTCATGGGCCCAGTTTTTTTTTTCTCTACATCTATAGATCTTTTACAAGTCACAATTTACTTTGCTCATAACTTTTTGTAAGTAAATATCCAAAGCATTCGATGCAGCGAGTAGAAATTTCAGCAAACCCCTTCGAATGATACACCACATTGTTTTTCACCAAACTTCAGGTTAATGGACTTCCCAACCCTCTCGAGATCCATTGAACCTTAACATATTCTTTAAGTGTGGAAGAATGCAGCAATAAACTTGCTTCTTTTTTTCTTAAACTGTTTCAATTTTCCTAAGGACGTCAAGATGGGATCCCCTTCTCGATTACACTCAGGTGCCCTACCAGGGGTTATCTAAGGCATACAACTCCATTAAGGCCCAGTTACACTTGGCAATTTTTCAAATGAACAATTAGTGATCGTCAATTTCGGAGACCATTATGACCATAAAAAGGATGTTTACGCCTTTACTACTATTGAATTTACTAGTAAAAGTTTGCAAAAGCAACTGTGCTATAAAGCACAGAAACGTGATAGGCCACCAGAGATTATTAGGAGACTGGCTATTTAGCGATCAGACCACTAGATTGCCAGGTTACTGGTACTGGAGATGGTGCTCATGGAAAGGGAGCTGCCTGCAGGGTACTGCTGAAGAAACCAAAAACCCCTGCGCTCACCTCACTTGTAGTTCTTTGCTTCTTTTGTTTAAAAAAGTAGCGTATGGAAGGAAAGAGGTTATAAAAGGTTTTTGAAAGACCAAAGCACATCTCGCTCTATCCGCTTGTTCATCCAGAAGGTTTAGAAAATTGGGAATATTCAAAATTAATCAATATTTACCTGTTAAAAGGGGGTTTCATAAAAAAACTTAGGGCGACATGTCCGAAAAGTGGCGTATCCATGACAGTTTTAGGCACATTAAAGGGGTTTTGCCACAATTTCATACCTCCTGCATCCAGCTCTTCAGCTCTGTGTGCTCAGAAGGGGGCGTGTGTGATTTGTTTGAATTGCAGATCATGTGACCCAGCAGGATGACATCACCAGGGCTTTTCTCTCTGTAGCCAAAGAAAGGTCTGTTTATGTGTAGAACTGTAAGTAGCTACATTGTAGCTCAGAGGTAAAACTTTGCCTCCAGGCACAAGGGTCCTCGGTTCAAATCCCAGCAGGAACCAAACCTGTGGATTTTTTTTTCTCTTTATCGATGCATAGACCTCATTGAGGTTTCTTTTTTTATTTATTTCCACTGTTTGGCTAATTTCTAAGGAGCACAGAGGGTGGGAGTAGAATGACAGCACCCAGGTTTGAACATTCAGTAGCTGCCTGAGAGGAGAGGTGATGTCTGAGCATGTGCGGCCAGGAATGAGGAGCTCACAGCCCTGGTCGTATCCCCTGGAGGCGAGCTGTAAACAATGGATCACTAAAGGAGCAGCTAAAACAAAAACGGTCCAGAATTTTTAATGATGAGGAATGGTGAAAATGTTTATTATTTAATTTTCAAACTTCCCACGCCAATTTTACTTCGTGGCAAAACCCCTTTAAATCAGTGTAAGGTGTGCCTGAAAGGCCGATACTTTCTAAAAACTGGCGTCAGGTATACCTTAATGCGCCTAATAAGGCGCATCACATCAAAAAGGCGCATTGCGCAACTCGTGGCGCATAGCATATAATTGGTAGTATATGTATTGCGCCTATCGTGGCGCATTGCCTGAGGGAGGTGCATTACATATGTGATGCGCCTCAATGGACGCATTGCGCGACAGGGGCAGACAGCGCACCATATTTAGCCGCATTACAAAGTGTCGTGCGTATAATGCGCTTAGTTTTGGTGTACGACAGTCCATTTACAACAAGAATATGGCGTCAAAAGTTGTTTTGGCGCAAAATAGACCACAAAAACTGGCGGCGGCGTGTTGCGACTTGTCACCCTTAGGGGCCGTTCACACGGCTTATTTCGGCGCGGATTGGCGCCATACTGCGCGCCGGATTTGCGCTGCAGTACGGCCACAATCCGTTGCAGTAATTACGATTCCGTCGCTCCTTCCCGCTCGGCGAATCCGCTGGGCGGGGAGAAACTGACATGCACATTATCCAGGCGCAATACGCGCCGTGGATAATGTAAGTCTATGGGGCCGGCTGGCCGCGCCCCCGCACCTGTCCCTTATTCAAGCCGGAATTGCGAGCGCATTCCGGCTCGCAATTACGGCTTGAATAAGCCGTGTGAACACGGGCTTAGAGTGGACCAAAAAACTTTTTAAAAAAACCAAAAAAAAAAAAAACTTATACTTACCCAGCTTTCTTCCACTGCCGCTCCAGAACTCCCATTGATCTGCTCCTCTTCACTTCCAAGTTCTAGTCCTGACATGCTAGAAAGGTTTGTGCTCCATTGTAAGTGAATGGAGCACAGGCCTCTCCACTGTCTCAGAATGAGAACCTAGAAGTCAAGAGGAGCGGATCACCGGGAGCTCTGGAGCGGCAGCAGTGGGGGACAGCTAGGTAAGCATTATGTTTTTTGGGTTTTTTTTTGGTCCACCCTGGCCCCAATGCAGCATAATTTTTTTTTAACAGACAACCCTTTTAAATCTCCCTCAGCTCAAGCGCCATTGCTATGGTGGTCCTCAGGCTGCAGCAAACACATACCTAGAAAACCATATGACTGCTGGAGTCAGCAACTGACTTCGGAAGTCAAAATGCTGTAGTTGCAGATATCACTGCTGAGGCTAGTGATTGACTGCATTGGCTATGTTGTTTTAAAGGCAATTAATCACTGTAAAAAATTAACAAAAGACTGTTAGAGACCATGACTAGAGAATGGGATGGAGCATTTTTGAAAATTGAAGGGGTGTTCTCATCTCGCACTTCGATAACAAATCTGAGACCCGCACCTATCTCAAAAATGAGCCCTCTAAAGTCTCAGTACAGAACAAAGAGTTGGTCATTCCTGTGCACCAGGCTCGGACTGGCCCACAGGGAAATAGGGGAAACCCCCGGTGTTTTTTAACTGCATATACATTCTCAGAAGAAGCAAGAAAGCAGAGAAAGAGAGGCAAAAAGCAAGAAGCAGAGTATAGAAGGCAGGTACAGTCACTTACAGCAGCTGTAGGGTGGGCCCCTAAAATAAACTTCACCGGTGGACCCATAAAAACTGAACTGGTGGGCCCTAGACACTGCTGTGAACAACTCTCTTTTGTGTTCTCTGGGCGTTCCAAGTACAGCTGAACACACCACTCGACTGGATAGGTGCGGGCCAAAAGAGGGACACCTGTTGCACTTTGATAGCATATCCTATTAATATGCTATCAAAGTGTAAGCTGGGAAAAACTCTTTAATTTATGCAAGTTAAAAAATATTTTTAAAAAACCGAATACCCCTGTTCTCACCTCCGTTTCAGCGCCTTCAGGCTTTCTAGTGCATCATCTATACCAGAGGCTTCCTTCTGGGACAACAGCCATGCAGACCAATGTGATGCATTGTGTGGTGTATGGTCTGAGCAATCCCTTCCCACCCCTGTAACTTCTGCAGCAATAATGGCAGCACTTATACCTCTATTTTGAAAAGAAGATCTCTGGATATGTCACCAGGCCTGTTCTGAGTGGAACAAGTTTTGGTAAACCTCTGTATGGTCTTGGCCACCATGCTGCAGCTCAGTCATACAAGCTGTGTACTGACTACTTTACATGTTTTCAAAGTGTCATATCTTCAGTGCTGTACCAAGAAAAGATATAATGTAATATTTACAAAAATGTGAGGGGTGTACTTACTTTTGTGAGATACTTCATATGGATTCCTGGTTTCAACTTTGGTTTGTTTCCTGACCTCCCTACTTGCCCTGACCTTATGCTTGCTTTTGGACCACAAAAGAACTCTGCTTGCATTGACTTGTATATTCTAGCCAGACTTGTCATCAGCTCCTTTGTTACCATGCCTGGATGACCTGGGAGTTCCTCGTAGCAAGACAAAATCCCTGTACATGACTTAAAGGGGTTATCTCCCCTCAGAGTTTCATAGATGCATCTTGTCACTTCCTGGTCAGTAATTAGCATACGAGCTCTGTGCATTCACTCTGTGTATTCAACTCCATGTTTTCAGTCTGCTAATTAGTTTAGATTAGCTTAGAAGCTTCTCTGAAACTGCTAGCAGGAGATTTATCTAAAGTAAACAGTACTAATTACTGTTTTTTGTCTGAAAGATCAGATAACACACAAGCTCTCACTCTGGCTGCCCTGACCTGTGTGAGGACCTCACTCTTCTGCTATCACATAGAACAAACAGCAGGGGAAAAGGAGTTAACAGTTCGGTCACTTGGGGAACAGAAAGAGCCAGGAAGGTGATAAAATCACTTGTAGCTCCTTAACAAAAAACAAAAAAAACATGAACAAAGCAATATATTTGGAAAATGTCTTCATTTAGTGTTCCCTACATTTTGAAAGCTATTCTTTGTAGCGAGACAACCCCTTTATAGGGTGAAAGGGGGCTTCTACACGCAATTGTGATAGCGGCGTCAGCGGCATTCAACCAAGAATTTCTTGGTTATGCAACCAGTCTTCCTATCCTCTGTATGGCAACTTCAACGATGTTATGTGATCAGAACTGCTGACAGAGACACTTTGATTAAAAAGGGGTATTTTTGTTAAAATTAATACTCCTGGATAATAATGTTTTTTCTAAATTTTGACTTTTCAACGGAATTAAAAATTAGATATACAATATTTCCCTTCTCTAGCTGTGATAATAAAGAGATAAGAATTGCAGAGCAGGCTACTCTCAGTTTTCTGCAGCTGCAAGAAATACTTAGCTGCCTGTCATCTCATTGCAGATGGTAGGCAATTATTTAATGGTCGCTCTGTTGTTCTCTGACCAGGCCTAGATGAAGATTAGACAAGATCACCCAGGACAATGACAAGAGCACTACATGAAGGATAATGGGTTAATCCTTCTTCACACTTTATTCACACTTCTCATGCCCTGCTGATAACAATTACACCTCTCTCAGCTCTTCGTGGACCTGGAAGAGAACAGTCAAGCAGTTCACACTGCTGCTATCAGACCTTACAGAGGTGAGGTCAGGGAGACAAGCTCGGAAGTATTTTACAGAAAGGAACTTAAAAAAAAAAAAAAAACACTATATACAGTTGAAACCAGAGGTTTCCATCCACTATATAAAAAAGTCCCATCTGCAGGTTTTTCTCACTATTTAACATGAAATCAGAATAAACCTTCCCCGTTTTAGGTCAATTAGGAACCAAAATTATTTATATTTGCCAAATACCAAAATAATGAGAGATAATTATTTAAGACATTTTTATTACTTTCTGCAAATTCAAAGGTTTCCAAACATTTCATTAGTATTTGGTAGCTTTGCCCTTAAACTGTAGGACTTGGGTCAAATGTTTTGGATCCTTCCACAAGCTTCTCACAATAGTCCCAATGGCCCATTCTTCCTGACATAACTGGTGTAACTGAGCCATGTTAGGAGGTTGCCTTGCTCTTACCGGCCTTTTCAGCTTTACCCTTACATTTTCAATAGGATTGAGATCAGGGCTTTGTGATTATCGCTCCAAAACATTGACTTGGTTCTCCTTAAGCCACTTTGTAACCAGTTTGGCAGTAGCTTCAGGTCATTGTCGATTTAGAAGACCCATTTCTGCCCAAGCTTTAACTTCCCGGCTGATGTCTTGAGATGTTGCTTCAGTATTGCCACATAATCTTCTTTCCTCATGATGGCATCTATTTTGTGAAGTGCATCAGTCCCTCCTGCAGCAAAACAACCCCACAACATGATGCTGCCAACCCCGTATTTCACAGTGGGGATGGTTTTCTCAGACTTCCAAGCTTCTCCCTTTTTCCTCCAAATTTAACGGTGGTCATTATGGACAAACAGTTCAATTTTAGTTTTGTCAGACCACAGAACATGTCTCCAAAAATGTAGGTCTTTTTACTGTGTGCATTTGCAAACATTAATCTGGCTTTTATAAATTTCTTTTGGAGTAATGGCTTCTTCCTGGCAGAGCGGCCTTTCAGCCCATGTTAATACAGTACATTTTACTGTGGATAATGACACAATCTTACCAGCTTCCGCCAGCATCTTCAATATGTCATTTGCTTTTGTTCTTAGGTTGATATGCACATGTCGGACCAAAGCACGTTCATCTCTGAGACACAGAACCCGTATCCTTCCTGAGCGGTTTGATGGCTGGACATTCCCATCTTGTTTGTACTTGTGTATAATTGTTTGTACAAATAAACAAGGCACGTTCAGGTATCTGGAAATTGCATCAAAGGATGATCCAGACTTGTGCAAGTCCACAGTTCTCTTCCTGATATCTTGGCTGATTTATTTCCCATTCTGACTTTTCCATTATGTTACAAACAGAAATGTGTTTCTGGTGTGCAATTAAAAATACATCCACAACTGTGTCTCTAACTCAGATGTTGCCAATAAATCTATCAGAAGCTTCCAAAGACATGACATCATCCTATGGGCGGTCCCAAATTGTTTAAAGGCAGAGTAATCCCAGTGTATGGAAACTTTTGACTTTGGAGAAAGTAATAATAACGTCTTAAATTATCTCTCTCATTATTCTGGCATTTGACAAATATAAATAATTTTGGTTCCTAATTGACATAAAACAGGGAAGGTTTATTCTGATTTCATGTCAGATAGTGAGAAAAACCTGCAGATGGGTCTTTTTATGTAGTGGATGGAAATTTCTGGTTTCAACTGTATATATATAAAAACAAAACAAACCATAATAGTCACATATTGCTTTTCGATGTGTGAAAAGAGACCTTTTTATGCTAGTGTCTTTTTGAGGAGTTTAAGAAAGATGCCAAGTGACATTCAGGGGTCCTTTTCAACTTTTTGTAGAAACAGCCAGTGAAACTGTTGGCTTTGAACGTTTCTTAACTTTGAGAAAATTAGTAACTTTAGATGCATATGTTTAAGTTATGTCACTACATTATACCTCTACGTGACAGCTGCATAAAAATTGGATTTTATCCCATCAAAGTATGGGAAGTGAAAGCTTTTCTTAAAGGGCTGTCTCACCATGCTGTTTCTCAGAGCCACAGCCATTTTCAGATACAAACAAAAGGGGAGAGGCGCATGGACCGCACATCCTCAAAATATACGTTGATCTAATTTTTCTCAGCAAAAATGATAACAATGAACAGGAGGTTCTTCGTCTACTTTTTGATCAAATGGTATAGGCCCACTTGCCACTTACTTCCTGTTCATTTAAAAAAAATGTTTTGCTGAGAAGCATTAGATCAACGTATATTTTGAGGCTGTGCGGTCCATGTCTCTCCCTCCATGTTCGAATGTATACGTCTATCTTTTGCACACATGGATCAGCACTCCTCCCCATTTGGCCCAGGTGTTTTTAATTATCAGTAGTCTGTATCGGGGTTAATGCCCTTTACCTTTCCATCTGCTTGCAGGGAGCCCAGGAGAGGTAAGCTGTGTCAACCTTTCCTTTTTTTTTTTGGTGTTGGTGCTGTGTGGCGGCCATTGCTGCTGTGGTGCTATGCTTTTGGGGTGGTGCAGCCCAGAGCCGGGGGGCTAGGCCTGGCAGCAGTGGTGCTGCGGACCACTGGGTTGTGCCCCTTGCTGGTGTGGTTGTTGCTGCCATGCAGTACTATATCCATTAGTGTAGGGCCCACTTTATAGAGGTCGCCATGAAGTGGCAAGTGGGCCTATACGGTTTGATCAAAAAGTATACT
This sequence comes from Phyllomedusa bahiana, assembly GCA_025379985.1. Taxonomy (NCBI): domain Eukaryota; kingdom Metazoa; phylum Chordata; class Amphibia; order Anura; family Hylidae; genus Phyllomedusa; species Phyllomedusa bahiana. The sequence continues at coordinate 2,395 of JAODAL010009267.1, read as the reverse complement.
AAGAACCTCCTGTTAATTTTTTAAAAAATTATTTTTGCTGAGAAGCATTAGATCAACGTGAGGATCAATGTGAGGATGTGCGGTCCATGACTCTCCCTCCATCTTCAAATTCACACTTCCTCACTCTACTTGTTAGGTTGTGGCTATTTCTATATATGAGCTCCATATTCCCGGCCTTTCTAATTGCACTGACGTGACTGCAGGAGATGTAATCTATAGTGCAGAAGGCTTCAGAGCTCAAGTAAACAATCAAACCAAATTAATCTCCTTTGTATGTTAGAGATAACACACTCTGTTCTCAAACTGCCATCTGTCCTGGTGATGTCACCCATTTCTTCAGGCTTGCCTATAACCTTCACTAAACTTGTCACTACTTCCTCCACAGACATGTCTGCCCCTCACCTCCTGTCTCTTCCCCCCTCCTTGTAGATTGTAAGCCCTCGCGGGTAGGGTCCTCTCTCCCTCTGTCGTGCCAATTGTCATTATCCCTTATTTATTATTATTATTATTATTTATTTTAAAGCGCCATTGAGTCCAGGGCGCTGTACATTCGAGGGGGTTACATACATTACATAAGTCAAACGAGTACAGTGATAAGGGATAATGACAATTGGCACGACAGAGGGAGAGAGGACCAGGCCCGCGAGGGCTTACAATCTACAAGGAGGGGGAAAGAGACAGGAGGTGAGGGGTCGACATGTCTGTGGGAAGTAGTGACAAGTTTAGTGAAGGTTTATAGGCAAGCCTGAAGAGATGGGTTTTCAGGTTGCTTTTGAAGCTGGTGAAAGTGAAGGAAAGTCTGATGTGTTGGGGCAGTGAGTTCCAGAATATAGGGGAGGCACGAGAGAAGTCTTGGAGATGGTTGTGTGAGGAGCTGATAAGGGGAGAGCAGAGGAGAAGGTCCTGTGAGGAGCGGAGAGTGCGTGGGGGGAGATATCTGGAAATTAGGGCAGAGATGTATGGAGGGGAGAGGTCAGGGAGAGCCTTGTAGGTCATGGTTAGTAGCTTGAAATGAATTCGCGGGAAATGGGAAGCCAGTGAAGGATTGGCAGAGGGGAGAGGCAGAGGAGTAGCGAGGAGAGAGGTGGATAAGACGGGCAGCAAGAGTTAAGGAATGGATTGGAGGGGAGCGAGGGTGCTAGCTGGGAGGCCACTGAGAAGGATGTTGCAGTAGTCTAGGCGGGAGATGACAAGGGCATGGACATGGAGAGGGACATGGAGATGGAGATGGAGATGACAAGGGCATTATCACTGTACTCGTTTGACTTATGTAATGTATGTAACCCCCTCGAATGTACAGCGCCCTGGAATCAATGGCGCTTTAAAATAAATAATAATAATAAAAATAATGTCACTTCCTGCTCTTGGTCTAATCAATAAGAGAGAGCAGAACGATAACTAGAGAAACCTGTGTGCACTTAGAGCAGATAAAATCTCTCTTATCTTCTGACCAAGGTTACATCAAAAGAAGAATGTATTTGGAAAATAAGGTCATGTCAGCTCCCCCCCAATTCTCTGGAATCAGGTGATGTTCCCAATCTTGATGCTGTGCTACCCAACTCCTGGTAACAAACAATGCAACAAAATCTCAGTTCTCTGGCACTAGCTTCCCTTATCAGGCACGCAGTAGAGTTTTTTAAAAACATCCAATTTTATTCTATATTGCTAAAACATAATAAGATGCATGCACACAAAAAGTAGCAATACAAAAAAAGAGAGGAAACTAACGCATTTCGGCTACACGCCTTAGTCGCAGCATACTAACTCCAAAATGAGTCTAGTCTAGATGGACTTAGGGAAGTGACGCAAGGGCAATTGATCCCCGCTCTGTTCTCCAACATGGATTTAACCCTTCCTGGTTAGTTGCACACATTGTGTCACCTATTATACTGCAACCATAATATCTATATGGTATCTATATAAATCATTTTATACATATACATTAAAAACAAACTGATATCATGCAACTATTTTAAACTACCTATCCATTGTACATTCAATATTGTATTTGGAAAAAGTCTTAATTTAACGTTCCCTAAATGTAGAAAGCTAATCTTGATAGTGAGACTCCTTAAACCCTGAGGTCTCCCTGCTTTCACCTTCAGGCATCCAACTATTGTCCAAATGGCAGCTGCTTGCAGCGATCTAGCCTAGAGGAACAAAAAAATTAGGCAGGTAAAACCCAATTTGTCCAACACTATGTTCCACCAAAAATAAGCATCAGGCGACCATCAAGAGAAAGCAAACTCATGAGATTGTTGAATGATCTTAGAATAAAAGTCTCAAGTTTATTGTCGACTGTGGCTGCTAAGGAAAAAAACATTCCCCAATTTCCAGACTACCAGGTGCAGTAGGCTAAATTCACACGGCACAATTTCGTGCATAAAAGGGTTTT